>JBAMAX010002744.1:0-186728 GCA_037043745.1 Chymomyza amoena | reverse complement strand
GGCATAGCTCTCATACAAATAAAGTTTATTACCTACAATTTCCAGAATAGGGCATCGCGTTAATCAAAATATTATCCTGTGACACAATATTTCCTAACTCTTTGTCTGCGCTCAACTTAATCCTGTGATCCACTATTTTCAAGACCCTTATTTGCGCTCACCTTGACCGAAAACAGACACCGCTCCGTTTTTTAGAATAACCAAAACATTTCGTATAGTGTATTTTATTTATTATTTATATTTATTATTTAATTTAATTAGTTAAGTTAAACGCAATGCGCTTAAGTTTTATAAAAATATTTCGATATTCGTGTGTGGGGATGTGTTTTGTTTTTTTTGCTTAAAAATTACATCAAAAATTTTCTTATGCAAAGTCCAGCCGAACTAAGAAGCCAGCAGAGGACCCAGAGGTAACGATGAGCTCAATGAGTTTATATAATACAAACGAGAGAAATACTGCAATGAGGTTGCCACATCTATTTACGCTGCAGCCAGCTGGCAACGCCGGCCAAGAGAAGTGTTGCAAAGGAAATGTGCAGCGCATTGGCGCCATTGCATTGATTCATGGTGCAGGGATTGCAATTTGTCAGCTCCGTGCCGTTGTTCTGCAGCTGCAGCTGTGGGCAAACGGACTGATCGGTGGCGACGCGTGAGCAACCACGTTCAGTTGTCAAAGAACCATTGACTGCAAAAATAAAAGTTATGATAATATATTGAGTTAGATAATAAAACCAACTTGGACGTACTGTTCTTTTGCACCGAATAGCAGTGATAGCTGATAGCCGTGTTGATCAAAGCACGTCGCTGACGCACCAGCAAAGTGGGCTCTGTGGGCACCACAAAGCTGTTGGTGTTGCTGTTGTTGTTGGTGTTGACCAACTGTGTCAGCTGTGTGACATTTGTTTCGCGCAGGAAATCCTCATTGGGTGGTGTGGGCACACCTGTGGTGGTTTCTACGGGTCCAACGGTAGGTGGCTGTGGCACGGGCTCTTCTGTGGTGTCCGTAGAAAGCGTGGTGTCCAAGGTGGTTGTGGTGGTATCGATGCCTACAGTGGTGCTGCTGCTGGTTTCCAGTTCTGTGCTGCTGCTCTCTGTGGTAGACATGGTGCTGGTTTCTGCTTCGGTGGTGCTGCTGGTAGTGGTGCTGGTGGAGGTACTAGTGCTAGTGGTAGTGCCTGTGGAGGCATCGGTGGTGCCACCCTGATTAAAGAAATCCTCATTGCAGGCCAGCATGGGCGTATTGGCATCAATCTTGGCGCAATCATCGCATACATAGCACATTAAATCGCTGCTATAGGCTGCAAATAGATATAGATAGGATGAGTTAGGGGGCTGTTAAGACGACTTCAAACAATTTACAATTTGGGTAAACAAAAGCCAACAAACGATAAGGGCCGCCAAAACGAGCCATAGCTCCTCCATATAGACCAGGCCGAGCATGTGAGCACCATAAATCAAATGTTGGGAGCTCATAAACTTTGGCAGCTTATTTGGCGTATTATTTGCTCATTCGTTATTATTAGTTAATATTTGCATTACACATTTTTGTGTGCGCTCAGCCAGTGTTGGTTAATGTGAGTTAGAACTAAAAAATGCAGTCAGTACGGCACAACTATCTACCAAACTCAAGGACAAATTTTATGCCACTCAGCACTTGACTATGCTATGCAAATTTATTTGCATATTATGACGGCAAATATTAGGCCAAATCAACAAAGTTATCAGAGAAACGGTAGTAATATCATATCAGACATGACCGGGGCATTGCGTTAATTGAGATAGTCTTATCTCCGGGAGCCAGAGCCCAGAGCATATTTGGTTACTGCGTCCGGCCGGCCCATTGAGTCATCAAAACTCATCTGCTGCGCCTTTGTCTATATTGGCCGAAGGCGTATAAATATGCCAAAGTCAATGTAGGCGATAAGAAAATGGGTTTAGAGCATTTTTCGCATTCTCACTTTTTTTTTTAGGGTTTGCCCAGAACCTCCATTTAGCTGGTTTATTTTGGGGGGCTTTACGTAAAGACATATGTATTCATAAATACAACAATCACAAGCTGTTGTTGATTTTAAAATTAATAAATCATTTTGATTGATGGCACGTTGGTAACAACTGGCAACACGTGACACGAAACACATCGAGTCGCAAGCAAAGAAGCAAAATTTTTTAAGCACTTTGTCATTGTTTGCAATCAATAACAAATTATATAATTACTTTAATAATATTGGACAATTTTTAACTGCAATCTAGGGAGATATATGTTTGGGCAATGCTCTCGCTGACTGATTGAAGTGATATTCTTGCCTAAAATATTGGGCACTTTTGCATTTTTGCGCAAAACGACAACATCTGGCAGTGTGTACACATTTATTTATTTTCTACTATTTAGTGCTTATGAAAATATTGTGCGAGTATCAATTCGCAAAATTTTAATATAACATTTCTTTTAATTCAAGACTGGCCAGAATAAAAAGAAGAAGGTCTTTACTTTATAGGTATAACGAAGAAATGAGTACTCAGTATAAAAATAAATGAATAGGTTTTAATTGAGATTTTCTGATGGTGCTAATAGAAAATTAAACAACTGTTTAAGAGTTTATGTTTGAACAATGCACTGACTAATTGAACTGATTTTCTTTCCTAAAATATTGGGTACTTTTGCATTTTTGCTCTCTAATTTTATCGGCAACATCTACCAGTGTGTACACATTTATTTATTTTCTATTATTTTCTACTGCTCGTGTTTAAATTTGTGCGAGTGTCAATTTTCAAATTCAATTGTAGTAAAACTTTTATTTTAATTCAAGACTTGCAATAATACAATATTTAAAAGGTGTGAACTTTATAGATACATTCGTGGCTGGATATAGTGAACACCTCGATATAATAAACATAAAAACTTTTACATAGAGTACACTTTATAGTGAAAAATTGAAAACCTCTAAATAGTGAACCAACTTTAAAAACATTTTCAAGTAGAAACGAACGATAAAACACAAAAAGGAATCAGAAACGAATGCGGGTATTCCCCTTTATTACACTTTCACTGTTGATTGCTGCAAAATCAGCTGTTTCTTTGCTTTGTTATTTCTTGTATCGTTTAACTCTTCATTTCCCAACAAATATATTCTAGTGATATCTTGCAAAAATGTTAATTTTGAACATTTATAATGAATTTTAAACAAAAAAATGGCGGACGTAAAGTCGGGCGCGGACGACTTTAGGATACCCTGTACCACTAATAACCACTAATAAAGTCCGATTTCTTCACAAAAAACCAAAAACAGAAGAATTTTTAAGCAAAAAATTTTTTTTGACCGATCGTTCCTATGGGAGCTATATGATATAGTCAACCGATTTAAATAAAATTTGACACAGTGCTTAAATACCTTAAAAAAGATATGAATGCCAAATTTATTTCAAATATCTTTACAAACAATCAAAATACATCGAATTTTGTATAAAAAACGTGTTTTTGGACCGATTGGTCCTATGGGAGCTATATGATCTAGTCAAACGATTTGGATTACATTTGGTACAGTGCTTAGGAACTATAAAATACTCATGAAAGTCAAATTTGGTCCCAATATCTTAACAAACAAACGAAACACAACAAATTTTGTAAAAAATCGATTTTTTGGAAGATCGGACCTATGGGAGCTATATGATATAGTCAACCGATTTTGTTCAAATTTGGCACATTGCTTAAGTGGTCTAAAAAATTTCCAAACGCCAAATCTGGTTAGGATATCTTTATTAAAAAACGAAATATAGCGAATTTTCTTTAAAAAAGTTATTTTGGCCGATCGGTCCTATGGGAGCTATATGATATAGTCAACCGATTTCGATCAAATTTGGTACAGTGATTGGGAACTATAAAAAACTTTCGAATACCAAATTTGGTTACGATATCTTCATAAACAAACGAATTATTCATCTAAAACGCTTTTTTTTTGTCGAGGTCGTCTCAAACACCCCATGGGAGCTATATAATTTATCCCCGATATCAAAAAAATAAAATAAACTTGCCTCCTATGGAATAATATGGGATCTAATGTGAAAGTTTGGTAACTCTAGCTCTTACCATCTCTGAGATCTAGGCGTTCACACGGACGGACAGACGGACAGACGGACAGACGGACAGACGGACATGGGTATATCGACTTCTCTATTCACCCTGATCATATTTTAGGTAACTTTGGGGTGTCTCCGACGTCTCCTTCTATATGTTACATACATTTTCGGCTTGCACAAACTTAATATACCCTTAGTACCATATGGTACAGGGTATAAAAATGTCAACCTTGATATAGTGAACAGCCTTGATACTGTGAACAGGCCTTGCAATAATTAGTTCATTATATCCAGAAACGACTATATAACGAAAAAATGTGTATTCATTATAAAAATAAATTATTACGTTTAAATTAAGTTTTTTTAATAGTGCTAATAGCTGTTTAAGAGTCAGAGCTTTTTATTTCTCTGCAATAAACGATCACTCAATAACTCGCGTTCTACCACATAACAAAAGCTTCATATTTTATGGCTTAAAATTGCATTTTTCTCAAAACTATTTTTTTAATTAAAAAAGACAGTATGCATTTGTTATCAGTTGATTGTTGTTGCTTAAGCTGTTAAGCAGGCACTTCCGCATTTCTGCATCGCTGCTAGGGCTGCTAGCTTTATTAGTCACGCACTACTGCCTTTCAGCCCAATAAAGTAAACAGCTTTAAGGATTTTTTTCTGTAGTTGGCCTAATTTCCGAAGAACCCCAATTACATGTGTCACTCGTAGAGACATAAAAGTCTACTATAAAGCTTTCTGTAGTTGTGAAAAATCTTTCAAAGACTTTTGGTATAGCTTTAGCTTAACAATTTTATTACTTCAAAACAAATACAAACTTCACGTTTGAAAAACGAGTCGATGGACTTTCAGCTAGCTCTCTTTTTCTATATTTAGTTAATTTATTATAATAATTTTTTTATGTATAATAATTAATATCTATAAAATTACTAGCCGACCCGACAAACGTTGTTTTGTCATAAGGTAATTTTAGGTAATTTCACACAAAATTTCAAAAGAATCGGTCCAGACGCTTCAGAGGAGTATGGTAAAAATTAAAAAAAATGTTAGGGGTGGACAACCCTTATCACCTAGGAAGGTATAAAAAACATATGTTGGTTTCTCAGATCTAACCAATAGGCACACAAAAATTCATGAGAATCGGTCCAGTAGTTTCGGAGGAGTATGGTAACTAACATTGTGACACGAGAATTTTATATATAAATAAATATTTAAAAAATAATACCAAAAATCAGGCAAACATTTGAAAGCAGTATGCAGAGCTGTGATAGAATCAGACAAAACAGTGTTGCCACATGATTTAGTAAGAAAAATCAGTTGTTCAGATCAGCTGCAGAAATTTAATTTTGGAACAGAAATATATGTGGCAATAATCTTTCAATTCCGACAAGATATGCTTTTTTGACATTTTTTGTTTATTATAGTGTGAAATTCTAGTTAGGTTTTTTATCTCCTTGAGTAGCATGGGGCCTCTCACTATGCGATGTGCCATCACTTAAATAAGCAAAAGAGAACACTTTTCAAGTTTTTAAAATTATTTATTTTCAAATTCAAATCTTATCTTTTATTAAAAATAATCTGTATACATATTAACTTACGCGCATGAAATGGTTTTAACCATTTTATTTCGAGACAAGAGATACCTTATGAATTTTCAATTTAAAAAAAAATGATTAAAATATTTTGAAATATTTTTTAAAACTCAAAATGTTTTCGTTAAGGAAAAAAAATTTGCATCGATGCCTCTATTGGGTTTAGAAGATTGGCATGTCGAAGCAAAGTCTAAAAATTAAATACCCAATTCTTGACAAATAATCAGAATTTTGCAATGGAAATTTAGCTCCTTCAGGAGCATCTATATAGTACCCGGATTTGTGCCAATTGCTTTAGTTCGCTCCAGCAACATGATGTAGTAGCTCTATTTGATATGTAAAAATCATCAAAATCGAAAATGGCCTCCATATCCTGAGTTTAGCTCATGGCTTTAAGCATTTTAATTCGAGCGTAAGAGATCAGTTAGGAAAATTCAATTAAAAAAAAAATCATTCAAAAATAAAATTGTTGATTTTTTTTGGAAAAAAATTAGCATTGATGTCTCTGGGGTTTAGAAGATATAGCTTGTCAAAGCAAATTCTAAAAATGAAAAATCCAGTATTCAGTTATCGATTACTTAATAAATAATCGTAATTTTGCAATAACAATTTATCTTAGTTTTTATTATGTATTCTGTGGATTTGTTGGATTAACATGGCTCATCTTCAAGAACTAACTAAGCTGCTCATTTTAAAGTGAGTAAATACTCATCCTCAACTGCTCACTACTGAGTTTGTCGCTCAGTGAGGAATTTTGCTCTTTGGCTCATTTAGGCTAATGAGTGGTGAGCAAGTAAATAGGGAATCGTGAGCAAGGAGTCGTGAGTATGGAGTCGTGAGCAAGGAATAGTGAGAAAGTGAGTAGTGAGAAATAGATTGGTGAGTAAGTGAGCAAAAAAAAAAAAGCTCTGCTGAATTGGCTCACTATTCACTTTAGAGAGTGGTTTTTTTTTTACTAACTTATGAGCAACCCAACATTATTCTCTATTAGCTCTATTAGATATGTAAAAATCAACAAAATCGAAAAGTTCGTCAAAAAAGGAAGTCGATTTTCCTATTTTCTTCAACTACTTTTAAATGCTGGTTCAACAATGGTTTTTTATTTATTGTGAGCAGTTTAGAACTAAGTGGGGCCCTCAAAAATCGATCATTATTTATTATTTATTTTTAACATTATACCTTAGGATTAATTCTAGGGAACAAAGTATATAGTTTAAAGCCAGAGCAACAAAGGCCTTCAGGCTGAAATCGTTCAAAATATTAGCTTAGTTATTATTCGCCGACATAATTGAAAACAAAAATTTTTTACAATTTCCAACGTTGTACAATAATTTTCAAAACCATTCGAATATAGAACTTTCGAGTTCGATGAAGTTCAATAAAAACCTAACGTGGCGAAAGTAGTCAAGACGTACCTCGAAACACTGAAATGGGAAATTCTTCCTCACCCGTCATACTCTCCAGATGTTGCTCCATCTGATTACCATTTATTTAGGTCGATGGCACACGGCCTGGCGGGCCAGTGCTTCGATTCTTTTGAAAAAGTGAAAGAATGGATCGATTCTTGGATCTTATCAAAGGATGAAGAATTTTTCCGACGCGGGATTCGTTTGTTGCCTGAAAGATGGGCCAAAGTAGTGGAAAGTGACGGACAATACTTTGAAACATAAATAAGATACCATTTTTTTTTATATAATTTTTAAAATTGACGGGAGCAAAGTTGTAGGCCTAATACAATGGCCTCCATATCCTCGCTTTAAGATTTGGGTTCATTGTGCTCAACACTACTTTCAGTTTCGAAATGGTTCAATAAAACATTGGCTCGAAGTGCTGATTAAAAGAATTTTACAATTGCCTTCAAATCCTTTTTTTTAGATTTAAGTTCATTGTGCTCAATAATTTTCAAAAACAATCGAATATATTACTTTCAGCTTCGAAACGCTTCAATAAAAATTGACTGACAGTGCTGATTAAAAGAAAGGTTCGTTGGGCTCAAAAATTTTGAAAACATTTAAATATACTACTTTCGGATTCAATAAAAAATTGGCTGATTAAAATAATCTTCTCTTTGTGTGTAATTAATTTGTAAATCTGTAATTTTTGCGTCTACTAGAGATAAAGTGTAACATCTTACATTATCGATAATATAATATAATTCCCTGACTGACCGCTGAGAGGGGCATGGGGGTCTCTTTTAATAACTCTTCGAACAAAACAGGGATCTACAGTTAATATTTTTATTACCGATAAGCCTTAAAGCAGAAAATTCAAAAAAGTTCACTGACATTTTGGCTGTCTAACAAATGGGCATGCCCAATGCAGTCAATGCAACAAGTTGGCAACTCTGCACTCAAGTTCACAATTAACGTTTGCATTTCAATTTCAATTTGTTATTCAAGTTTTTTGTGGGTGCTAAAAATCAAATCAAGTTTTTTTCTTTATTATTTTGTTTTTGGCTGGCACGAGTTTTGATTTTTTTATTTTTGGTAGCCGCTCCAAAGGTGCTAAACAACCGCACAAGCTCAAGTATATGCTTTATATATTATATACGTCATAAACGTTGTAGTATATAGTATAGTATATAGAATGTATATTATTATTTATGTAAGTCGCACAAGCTTTTCAATTAGCAGCTGCTGCTCAATGTCAAAAGATTTTCATTTCAAATGAGTTAAATTTTCATTGCAGTTGCCTTTCGTTTTTAGGCATTTATTAGACAGAGTTGATTATTAATGTCAGTTATTTATTCAGTCACTGTCTCCGGTACTTTCAACAATAGAGATAGTCCGAAGCGTATTTCCGTAAATGATATAGAAAAGTCGGTTGCAATTGACAAGACAACTTAAATACGTTTGTTTAAAAACTCAAACTCATAATAACGGAAACGTGTGGGGCTTTTTGGATTTGTAGTTTTTTATAATTATTTCTTATAATGTGAATAGAGCAAAAATCCCACGTGCTTTTATGCATAAGAATGAGAAATTATTAAGAATAAAACCATAAATAGTTTTGTTTTGGGCTTGTTTAGCTGCTTAATATGCAAAAAGTTGTGCGACGGGTAAAACCCCAACTAAATTAAATGACCTTGCAATTTTTTTAAAGTGCAACACCGTAGCGAAAAAAAATAAATAACTACGTTAACCAAGTTAAGATTTTTCTTTTTTTTTTTTAAACCAAAGCGCAAAAACCAGAAGTGCCTACCACGAACCATATATGAACATGGTTCTTATAATTTGTCATTTTATCGCAGTGTAAAGCCCACGTTAAAACTTTTTAAGCAAACTTGGAGAAATTATAATATTTTTATTTTATGCTAAGGTCTTTGCCTTTGACACATTTATCAGCTGCCAAAATATTTTTTATCACGACACTTTCGACTTATTCTAATTATTTTTGTTTATTTTTGGGGGGTCTCTTGTAACACTTTAATCCCATTTCCAAAGATTTCGTTTGCTTACCTTGCACTGCAAGCAGCAAGAACACCGAGGCGCCCAGCAACGCTTTTTGGTTTTGTTTAAACATTTTATAAAATTTCTTTAAAATTTATAGGTTTTTTCGTATTAAGTAAATCTTTATAAGCTTAAAGATTTATATAAAATATTGCCGTATTTGTATTTATTATAAGCTTAGCCCGTTTTGGCTTGTCACAATTTTTTAGCGCGTTTAATTTGCTAGCGACCGCAGCTGACGAATTCAGAATTTTAACTGAAAATCTTGCGATTTGTTTAAAACTTTTTATAGAAGTTTTCGATTCGGACAAGGCAGCGCTGCAGCAGCGCCGCTGCAGTCAACAGTAGCAGCGACGCAGCAAGCTTAAGAGAGAGAGCGCCGGACTGAGAGCAAGAACCGGACGAACTTACTTTGTGTGTAGCTCCCTTAATTGATAACAAACATTTATTTACAATGCAAACGAGCGTAAATTAAATTGTTTAAAAGCATAAACAAAAAACTAAAAACAGAGTCAACAAAAAAGAGTTAAAAGCAACTAAAAGAGAGAGTGACAGCTAGAGAGAGACCGTTAGAATTCGCTCATTTTAAAATGGCCTATCAATGTAACGGTCAATTTGCATCTTTTTTTGTATATTTGATGAGTTACTTACAGGGTGTTCCCGTCGTAAAATTTTACACAAAAAGGCCCGCAAATAATTTCCAGAGACATCAAATTTGACTTGCAAATGATTCAGCTGGGGTTTTGCCAGTCTGGGATACAGCGGGGAATCGTTTTTATTAGCCAATACCCCCACAACTTGATAATTATAATTATGGTATGCAAAAAAATAACGCTTCGAAAGTGCAATATATATTCGAAGTTTTGTTTTATTAAAAACAGAAGTAATGATTATGCGGCTTTACTTAAAATTGCGCCCATGGGTATACATATATATATAAGTATATGTGAGTAGTCCCAAGATAAATGTTAAGTGCTATTTATTAATTGAGTCACGAAACAATTGTAGCATGAGACTGCATTACGTCTGCCTTATCAATTAACAGTTTTGTGTTATCCTCATGACTACAATGTAATATAAAAGAGCCTGTTAAAGAGAAAGGAATCATGGAACTTCCCGGAACGGAAGTGTGAAAAGCTGCATACATAAAAATGATTAGGAACATTGACATTGTTCATGTTGGAACTAACAAGTTCTAAGAGGCAGAGATTAAGTTAGATTGTGGTCCATTGTGATGTCACTAAAGGAGCTTAAATAGTGACGGGGAAGAGGGAGAGGTTACAATTAGGATGGGTCGCATAGCTGATGGACGCTCATTGCCTGCCTTAACTATTTCCTTGCTGAAAGAAGTTAGACTCCTAGATCTTCAAAGAAAGAGTTTACTTATAGATCGTTGTTCCATTGTTATGTCACTAAAGGAGCTTTATTAATGACGGGGAAGGGGGGTAGGTTACGGTTAAGATGGGTGACATAGCTGATTAGCGTTCAGTATCTGCCTTAACTCTTTCCTTGCGAAAAGCGACAGACTCCTAGATCTTAGAAGAAAGAGATTACTTAGAGATCGTTGTTCCATTGTTATGTCACTAAGAGAGTTTTAATAATGACGGGGAAGGGGGATAGGCTATGGTTAGAATAGGTGGCATAGCTGATAGGCGCTCATGGTCTGCCTTATCTCTTTCCTTGCTAAAAGCGACAGACTCTTAGATCTTAGAAGAAAGAGATCACTTATAGATCGTTGTTCCATTGTTATGTCACTAAAGGAGTTTTATTAATGACGGGGAAGGGGGGTAGGTTACGGCTAGGATGGGTGACATAGCTGGTGAGCGCTCAGTGCCTGCCTTAACTCTGTCCTTGCTAAACCATTTGGAGTATTTGTTAAAGAGAGTCAGACTCTTGGATCTTCAAAGAAAGAGGTCACTCAGAGACCGTGTGTTCCATTTTTGTCACTAAGGGAGTTTAAAGCGAAGAGCGATCAACAACGCAGCGTCTGTACTCAGAAGGAGCGGCTGCAAAATGCGTTTGCTCTGCAGGTTAGGGGCGGCCTATTTCAAAGTGACCCGTCACTGTGAGCAAAGTTGTCAGTACTGACTTTAAGCTTATAACTGACTGTCAGAACCCCACTTTCCACATATTTCTTTATAAACATGAGAGTTAACCCGAGGAATATTCATTCCCCAAGTGGTACCCGTGTTCCTACGGCTAATCCACCTGCTTCGGCAGCATGCACAACGTATTTAAAGGCGTAAGTCCTATATTTCAGAAATAACAATATAACGGAAACCATCACAAAGAATTTCCAAACACAGCAAAGTAACTTTACCATGAAAGAGCGAACTACGATACTCTCTTCGAAAGTGGAAAGCTGGCACAAGTAGCTCGTCAAATGTACAGACTCAACATCGAAGTTATGGGGTTTAACGAATGTAGGTGGAACGGCACTGGTGAACTTGTCCAAGCAGATGATACAAAGTTCTTGTACTCCGGACGACCAGCAAACGATATTCAACGTGACGGTTTGGGTCTCCTTCTGAGCAAAAAAGCTGTGTTGTAGATTTGAAGCCGATAAATCAAAGACTTCTGCTATGCAGACTTAACTCACGTGTCAGATGCATAACAATCATTTTGTCATACTCTTCTTAAATAGCCAAACATAATATGCAGACAAGCACTGGACTGGAGTCCACAAGGACGCAGACGCAGAGGGTGCCCAAAAACAACTTGGCTAAGAACTCTGCAAAGAGAAGTTGAAGATAGCGAAAAGACCTGGGGTGAACTAAAAGCTACAGCTCACAACCGGGATCAATGGAAAAAATTCACGATGGCCCTATGGTTATTAACCTAAATAATGACGGGGAAGGGAGGTAGGCTGTGCATTAAAGGTTTCGATGAAAAGAGCCAGAGTCCCATATCTTCAAAGAACAAAAAAGTGTTGCCCAGTCGCTCGGGTTGTGTTAATTTTTTTTCCATCTGTAGCTGTGACATTAGGCTCATGGTGTCACCACTCTAAACTTGAGATGGACACAAATTAACTCAAGTGTAGCCTGCCCGGATTTTTTTTTCGTCTTTTTCATCACTGATTCATAAGCTAAACAACCAGCTAATTTAAATGTTCGTAATATTTAAATCTAATTATGTAAATATGTAATATTGAATAAATGTTAGTTAATTAGCTTTTGACTTGCTGCCCTTGCCGTGAGACCTGGCATGATGTCCTGGTGGAGGTGCGGCGAAGGCTGCAGCTTCAGCTTCAGCTACTTGTTCTTGCTTTTGCGCACATATAGTCTCAAAGACAGTGTACTGCATTGTCTGCTGTCGCGCCAGGTACTTTCTCTCAGTGCTTGCGCATATTTCCTGAAAGTTATTGATTGCTTCACGGAACTGTGCGTCATTTTCGATCATCTGTATGAATTGGTCGGGATTGTCAGGATCAAGCTCCAAATTAACTTCCTCATCCTCTGCCGCCTTTAGTAGCTCTTCCTCTCGTTTAATATTCGCCTGACGAATCTTTAGTTTAATTTCCTCCATGCGTGCTTCCATTATTTTTGAACGTACAATTTCACGTTCCAATAACTGATGAAAGAATTTGCATATTAATTAAGTAGGAACTCAAGCTTTTGGCATAAGATACAAAAGTCAACTTACAGCGCTTACAAGTGCCTTTTCCTTGCTGGTGTTGGTTACCATGCCATCGTCCATGCGCAGCAAGGGTACGAAGCCATTGGATAAGGACACTGCCAAAATATCGCCACCGGGCTTAAAGCGCACATCGGTTATGCTCGCCTTATATTTTATGCTATAGACCGGACAGCGAAGGCTCAACAGCAAGTCCCAGAAGTCCAAGACGCCATCCTTATCATAGGTTACAAACAGAGAGCAACGGCCTGTGCTCCAACAACCGCCCATAATTTGTGTCTTCTTTTTAATATAGAAGGTGCTTGGACTTTCCTTCACCTCCTCGCACCAGACACGTGCGCGCCAATCGCCACAAACCAGAAAATGTTTAACAAAAAATGGATTTCGTGTTATTGAGCGTACGGGTCCTGTGAATAGCTTATAATGATTGGGCAGCACTTCAGATGGGGTTGAGCCCTTGCGGTTGCCAACGAAAACGCAGCCTATATCGCTGGCCACGACAAATCGCACCGGTATGGTGTACTCGAACTCCAAACACGTAACGCCATGGCTTTTGCTACGCTCCTGTTTGTCTTCTGTGTCGGGTATCAGCAGCAGCTCATCCGAATATATTTTAACATTACGCGAGTCCCAATATTTCAAGCCGCCGTCCAACGAGCCAGTGAAGAATTCAGTATTAGATTTACTGGACACCCAGCAGATGGAGGTACAACGCTCGCGATGTGCCGACTCCAGTGGTGATATGTCTTTGTAAAGTCCAGGCGTAAATGTTTCCCAAACGCACACCTGGCCGTGATAAGTGCCGCCAGCAATATAGGTTTCCTCTTTTTGGCAAACTCTCATGCGATAGATAACCTCGTTGGTGTCATAGAAGCTGATGGGCTTTTGTTCAGAGTCTGCATCCCAAAGGTAAAAGGCCATTTGTTGGCCAAAATTGAGTTCATCGGTTAGGTTACTACTACGTTTAAGACTTGATGATTTCCTGCCTTTAGGTATAACTAATCTGCTCAAGTTGCTATATAGTGTAATTATTTCTGTGGAAGTTGGAAGCCAATCTATACAATTTACATGACGCATTGGCTTCCAAAGATCGCGAAATAATTTTACTGCTCGCGCTCTAAATGTGAACTTAATATCGCGATCGGCTTTGTCACCCAAATGCGCAAAGTAATCGTAGTAAATATTGATGGCATTATTCTGTTGAACTTTAAGCCCTGCCGTGGTTATCAAGCTTTTCACTTGACCACCCCATGTCTCCTCACGTTCTACTTTCTTGCGGTGACGTAAAGTCTGCTCTTCATCATTTATATTAACATCCTTTGGCCAGCCACCTTCAAAGTGCATCATACCACGATGCTCGAGTCCTACATTATCTGTTACCATCTCGCTTACGGCCATCTGTCTGCTCTCCTGGGTTACTTCAGTTATGGGACTGCGCAAGATGTATTTAGTTCGTAATCTTCCGCTGGGATGAACACTGACCATAAGCTCATGGTGATCTTCAAACATAATCTGTCTGCCAAATCGTCGGCGTTCTCGGCTGACCACCGTGGAATTTGCAGTTAAGCCCAGCATAATGTCTTTTGTGTTGTACTGTCTAAATTGTCCGTATATCTGGTGTAGATCTAGTATAGTAACTAGTACAGTTTACATAGTAAATTTAAATGTATTCAAAGCATTGTTACAGTTTTGGGAAGTGTTACTTTGTTTGTTTTTTTTAGTTTAGTCCAGCTAGGCAAGCAGCTTTGTATATTAAGAGACGGTTTTAAGATATTTACAAAAAAAAAAACACCAAAAACCATTTCCATTTTTGAATTTTAAGCGGTTTATTTTAGATTTATTTCATTGAGATATTTTTATTGACTCCAATTTCGATCTAAAAATCATAACTTGATCACGAATTTATCTTATTTTCGCGTTTCGTCGTCTAATTTCAAAGTTATGGCCGTTACATTTTTCGGAGTTTCAGTGATTACGAATTTACCTTCGTGATATACCACGCCCCAACAACTAATTATTGTTTTCCAGCTAAAACACAACCTGCTTACAAACTGGGTAAATGTTTTTTAACACAAATATCCAGTGTTGCCATTTGTCTTTACTTCAAGTCTGTCATAAGCCTAGGGATGAGTTCTAATGATTCCTCCCGGCTTCGGTGTTTTATGAATCTTATTTTTTCCTAAATTTAAATTCTTGAATATTCCAATTATGATGATTAGGGATGATTTCTGATGATTCCTCCCGGCTTCGATCTAACTCTTATTTTTTTTTTTTTAATTTAAATTCTTGATTATTCAAATTATGATGATTAGGGATGAATGGTATACAGCTTTGCTCCCGCCGTTTTTTTTTTAATTTTAAAAATTATATAAAAAAAATGGTATCTTATTTATGTTTCAAAGTATTGTCCGTCACTTTCCACTACTTTGGTCCATCTTTCAGGCAACAAACGAATCCCGCGTCGGAAAAATTCTTCAAGATCCAAGAATCGATCCATTCTTTCACTTTTTCAAAAGAATCGAAGCACTGGCCCGCCAGGCCGTGTGCCATCGACCTAAATAAATGGTAATCAGATGGAGCAACATCTGGAGAGTATGGCGGGTGAGGTAGAATTTCCAATTTCAGTGTTTCGAGGTACGTCTTGGCTACTTTTGCCACGTGAGGTCGAGCATTGTCGTGTTGCAAAATTACTTTTTCGTGTCTATCAGCGTATTGCGGCCGTTTTGCTTTTAATGCCCGATTCAAACGCATTAATTGCGTTCGATAAAGTGCATCAGTAATTTTTTCAGAAGGTTTTAGCAGCTCATAATAAATTACGCCAAGCTGATCCCACCAAATACACAACATGACCTTGGATCCGTGAATATTATGTCGAGGTGTCGCCGTAGGAGTGTGGCCGGGCAATCCCCATGATGTGCGTCGCTTAGGGTTGTCGTAGTGCACCCATTTTTCGTCCCCAGTAACAATACGATGAAGAAATCCTTTTCGTTTTTGTCTTTCAAGCAGCTGTTCACAAGCAAATAAACGTCGCTCAACATCTCTTGGTTTCAACTGATACGGTACCCAGTATCCTTGTTTTTGGATCATCCCCAGCTGTTCCAGGCGCTTTGATACTGCTTGCTGAGTTACTCCCAATGATTTTGCTAGCTGTTCTTGAGTTTGGCACGAGTCTTCATTAAGTAAAGCCTCCAGTTCATCATCTTCAAAAGTTTTTCTCTGCCACCGCTATGCCGATCTTCAACAACAAAATCACCGCTTTTAAAGCGCTGGAACCACTCGCGACACGTTCTTTCACTAATAGTATCATCACCATAAGTACTTGAAATAACCCGATGAGCCTCAGCCGCCGATTTTTTCATGTTGAAATGAAAAAGTAAAATCTCCCGCAAATGACGTGATTTCGGTTTATAAGTTGACATATTTAATTAAGTGTAACTATATGACGCAAACAAAAATTAACTAATATCGATGTAAGGTTATATTTATCGATGTCAAAACTGATGGAAAACAGCTGTGATTTATTTATTTGAACTATTACTGGCTACTAGCGCCATCTTTTGGAAAACGGCGGGAGAAATTTTTTTTTTGATGATTTCTCCCGGTTTTTGTGTTTTCTAAATCTTATTATTTTTTTCTAAGCTTTAATTCTTAAAAATTCAAATTACGATGATTAGGAATGAATTCAGAGGATACCTCCCGGTTTCGGTGCTTCCTAAATTTTTTTTTTTTTTTAATTTAAATTCTTGAATATTCGAATTTCGATGAATAATAGTGAATTCTGATGATTCACCCGGTTTTGTTGTTTTATTATTATTATTATTATTTTTTTTTAAATCTAAATTCTTGAATATTCAAATTTTTTGTTTAACTAATAATCGCGCCCGAACTTCTTTCGGCAGCCTTGCATTCCAACCCCAAATATGGGATAAACTTGCTGGCGCCATCTAGCGGTCTCACTTAGTAGATAAATAAATGACAAGACGGATAACGACGACGTCGAGCTTGAGCAACTTTTTTCTATGTCATGTTCGATAGTATCTATAAAAGAAATTCGAAGATATCTGGAAATTTGTGGGGTTTAAGGTATAAAAGTCTTATTTTTTGACTCAAATTTTTTAAATATTACTAGTTTTTGTTTTATTTTTGTTAGCGAAGATGGTCAAAGGATGCTTTCATCAATAGACTCAACCAACTGTATCTGCTAAAACCCATATTTCCAACTGTTGGGTCGAGTCCGGACTCAAAAATCTACAGTGGAACCGCCAGTGTACAAATTTAAAAAATTGTTGGTATCCTCAAGATGTTTTGCTCATTTCCATTGCCAAAAACGAAAATGCCGTCCAAAATGGAACAAATTTCGAAGTATTACGAAGCACAATTTTTTCGAAATTAAAAAAAGTATCTTTTTATGTGTTGTTAACTAATTTTGATTATTTGTAGATAACTGAATTACTCATCGGAGCTGCTCTTGCGATTGTCATTACTTGTAAAAGTATTACTTTCGAAAATTCTTCTATCTTCCTTTTATTTACAAGCCAAAACTTAATATATCCTTCAACGTTAAGAGAATTCATAGCAAAAATGTTCCTTAATTTTATTTTATTAATAGGGTCTGGTAGGTAAAAAAAATGTTTTTAGAGATACATATCTGTTTGCATAACCAGCAGACGTTCAAGGCGCTTCCAATGATATATAATTTATTAAAATATTTTAATCGGCTTAGAAATTACGAGCGAGCAGACAAACATATAAACTCTACTCTTTGCTTCTAATTAATTGTAATTTGAAAAGAATTTGAAGAAAATCATCGTCATCATATTGACTATTTAAATTCAAGTTTATTATATTGTTTAATTTATAATTAACTTAAAAATATGTCCGGAGCATTCAAATATGGCGTGTTTACTTGCCATAACCAAGAAGGGGGCTCATCGTTACTTACAAACTTTTTTTTATTATGGCCATAAAAAACCTATACATTGTATAAATGTGCAAAACGCTTTAAACGCATCACGTGTGTAACAAAAAAAAAACACAAAAACCAGTTAAGGAACTGGCTTTAATGTATCTTCTAGATAGATATTCCCATATTGCGTCTGTTGCATTCTAACTTGTTTTTTATTTACCCAAATCATTGACACTTTTTGCTCGATTTGAAGTCGTTGGACGAAATTTTCCACTTGGGCGCCCAGTAAGGTCGTTAAGAACTAAAGTACATAAAGTTTGTTTTCCAAAAGCGGGCCAATTGATAAGCCAGCCAAGTCTAAGGTCGGGCTTAAACATAGTTTTTTTTTTTTTTTTTTGTGACTTATGTACTTTAAATAGATATGTGCTTATCATAGCTTGGTTCGTGCCCAATTGTTGGCAATTCTGTTTATTTACAGTCAGCTATTGACGCATTTAGATGTGGCCCAGAAAAAAACAACAAATTCAGAAGATAAATCTCAGACAAAAAAACGAAATGAAATTGACTGTTTATTACCAAGTCGTCAACATCACGTCTTCTTACCCTACTATCTCTACGAGACTAACCGGTTCATTCAAAAAACTCTTGAATCACAGTTGTCAGCAAAAGTTCCAAAGCACAAAAAAAAAACAACAAAAAAAACGAACTCAAAGTCAGTACATCTGTATATAATAATAAAAAAAGAACATATTTATGCAAAAACTCTAGTAAAAAAAAGATAACGTTTTGGGGAATCCAAATTTTGATACACTTGCAATTTGTTTGATTGCCTATGAGTCAAAATCTGATCAACTAATTGACTCCATCAGTAGCTCGCTAGCTTTTTAAGAGTTGAAACGAGTCCAGAAGAAACTTTCAATTGAGTCATTTATTATCTGTATTTGTTTATGAAAAATCTTTAGACTACGTTTTTCAAAAAATTATACTGAGAACATATCCCTCTATTATATAAAAAAGATTTTTCTCATCTTTTATTTTTTTTCAATGGAACCGAATTTAATTTCAAATGGGCCCCTCTGAGCCGCTTGTGATGATCGAGGGGTGAGGTTTGGTGAGCAGGCGACAGCCCTCTAGTATATATAGATATATATATCATTTCCTTTATCTCCTAGTGGAACATAGGGCGTCAAACCCGACTCTCAGGGTCCTAGTAGCACTTTGTGCGGGGACATCTTGGGCAACCATACTGTATTCCGTAAAGAGAACTAGTATAGAACATATTTTTTATTTTAATATGTTTTATGATAATCTTTTTCAAAGTGTCTGGACGCAATGAATAATCCACAAAACGTCATCTGGTGAAGAATATTTAGTTTAGAGTCACTTTACTCTTTTCTGATATCAAGCCTTTAAAAAGAAATTCAACGAAAAGATTTATCATCAACGATGATGTGCTTCAGTCTCTCAAATGCTTATGGATCTCTCATAGTAGACAAATTAACCTTCTGGAATACGGAGAGTGCTGCTTTTGAACCACATTCATTCAATAACTGATTCTTCTTCGGAAGTATTGAAAATATTGAAGTGTTGTGATACCACAAACCGTGTTTCTTCTTCAAGCAACAACGTTTTCAAGCCTGAAGTCAATACAAACGTTACCTAAAATCGTAGGGATATTGGGACTTGGGAACTTTCCAGTGATCACTTGAGATGATCATCACCCTTCACACAACACCTATGCTCGTCCAAGGTCTGCAACGACTCATCAGCCAGGAGACCAACTTAGAAGTCTTCCGGAGTACATTGGGAAACTCGGTCCACTTGGATATGGAGATATGCTCTGGTCGAGATGCAGAACACACGGTTGATCTAATTATGGCAAAAATTCATTCTGCTGCAGCTGTAGCCAATCCAAAACCAGTAGTTGTCAGACAGGATGAAGTAGGTAACCAGCTAACTCCTGAGCTAGTTCGACTTCTTTCTAAGAAGCGACGACTCCGTAGGAAATTTCAGACCGCCCTTCATCCCGCAGACAAGGCTGTCTGGAAAAAGGCTGAAAGGGGACTTAAAGTGGCACTTCAGACACTCAGAAAGAACTCGTTCGACAGAAGAATAGAGGATCTGGACTACAAACTTAATACTGGATGTAGCAATATTTTTCACCTATATTTCACACATTTTGCTCTTTTTTAGCTTTTCAAGATTTCTTTGGGAATAGGAAATTTTTTTTTGCTGAGCTTGGCCTTAAGCTTAAGGCAGCTGCTAGGTTCGAGGATCTCTGGCCGATAAGCTTAAAGCCTTAAGATATTTCCAAAGGATTTAATCGGTGCCGATTTTAAGATCACGGTTGTCAATTATAAACGCCTGTATTTTGTAAGAATGAAATTTGGATACATCTCCTTCTGGAAAGCGAGTTGAGAACTTTCTGCAGACTTTAAACTTGAAAATTTTTAAACCTGATGACTAATACGTGTGCCTACTTTGTTCTCCCGAAAACGCCTACTTTAGCTAATTACTTTGTAATAAACTTTATAGACAGTTAAGTCTCTTGTCAACAAAAAATATTGTAACCAAATTGTAATGCCTATACCTGGAAACCTAACAAATTAAACAGCTGACCGGAAACGCTTTGGTTGTTTATTGTAACCAAAATAAAACGAGGAAATTAAAAAATCTTTGGCAAAAAACAAAATCAAACAATATATGCAGCTTAAAGCAGATCTCAGAACAAGTTTCCTTAAAGGTAACAAATCAACGGATAAATCGTCTCAGTACCCGCTTTAAAGCTGTGCGTAATTGCACATTGGAATTTTATTTTAGCCGTTTAATCAAACTGGTTTCTTTTTTCGCATTTCCTCATGGCCAACGCACACCCCAAAAAAAGGCCTGACAAATTTCGATTAGGTTTCCCAAAACACTGCTTATGACTTAATTTCTTTATATTCGTTTATGGTCGAGCTATATCAAAGTGCAATAAAAACTGGAGACAGGCCGTAAAAACAAGCCACAAATCAAACACGATGCCGGTTCAGTGATTGCCACTTGGATCTTACTTACATTAATATCATTGGGTAGCTAATCAGCCACATCGGTAGCTGCTTATCAGCGCCATGAAGTCACAATTTTGTGCTGATTGTGACTAGTACACGACTACTTGCGCCGAGGTTTTTGGCGGCTTATCAGTCTGAAACTTTGAAACTTTGCAATTTTAATTGATTTGCCTTGGACTTACGTGGGTAATATGTGCAAAAATGTTGAATGAACACAGCAAGTAGTGCTAGGCATAAATTATATTCTGTCCATGATTAGGCACTTTTACTTGGCTGAAAGCTCAGCTGTTCTGATTCTTGGTTTCCGTCTTATCAGCGCTAATTAAACAACTGTATTAAAATAGCTCAGGTGCGCTCATAGTGCCCATTGGACGAGTGACGCTTTGCTGCTATAAATATCAGAACGTATAGCTCACAGCTCATAAATTGTGGTCTTTAAACATCAAGCCATACGTAGCCTATAAATAAATAGACACATTTATTACATATTGTCTTTGCCTATAGAGCGTTTTTATTATCAGACAAACATAGGGAAGCTATTACCAATAAATCAAATTAACAAATCGCGAATAAACCGTAAAGCTAATACTGCTGTAAGTATCCAGATCCAGCTGTTTTTTCTTGTGGCAGCAGCGCTCATCAGGCCCTCAGAGATGTGGATGGGTGCATTGCAGCCATTGCCCTCACACAACTCACAGCCCACCACGTTCCAGCCATTGTAGAGGGACTGACAGGCGGCGGTATGATTATCATTGATGATAACAGTGCAGCCGCGATTTGTGATCGTCGTTTCGTTAACTGTGGGGAGGAGAGGGAGTAGAAGTCGGAGATAAAGATGCAAAGAGAGACCAGGGATTGTTAAAGGATTATATAGAAAGTATTTGATGCAGTGAGAGGGAATGGCAGGGAAGAATCTTTACAGATGAGATGACATAGTGCGACTGTGGAAGTGTGTTCTCCCACTTACTATGGGTACAAAAGAGGGTGATGCCTACAAGTGCCTCACGTTGAAGGCTGAGAGGCAACTTATAGAGCGGAGTTAAGAGAGAGAGCAAAATTATTACTTAGCTCAACTCAACTATACCTTTGTACGTTTTCTGCACTAAGAGAAATAAATAATTAAGTGCGTCCCTTTGACCAGATCTCACAAATCATTTACTCCGTGTATAGCTCAATAAAACACCCTCATTCTCTGGTGTTGACTCATGGTATTATTATTTAAGGTAGCCCATTCCGGTCGAAGCCTCTTAACGATGTTCACCAATTTTTAGTTTTGCTGCGACTGCACATGAGGTAGATTATCTCTCGCATCTTATATTAACTTGTATGCGTTCTCTCTTTTTCGCTTTTTCTTGCTCTCACTTAAATTGGTTTTGACGCCGGCAGCATTACTCTACCTTGTATAATTATACCATGGGTGCTGACTACTGATCCCACTTTTCTCTCTCAGCAGCAGAAGGTTCTCATTTCATTCTCAAGCATTCGGCTTGTGTGAGTGTGAGCAGCCGATTGAGCTCGTGACAATTACTGATCTAGAATGTTCTCGCTGCTTATGATGACAGTAAAGAAAGTGTGAGGACCTTACATCTCACCGAATCGGAACGAGGAAGCACAAATCTGCATTTTTGTGGACTCAACGTGAATAAGAGTTGCAAGAATAGCTCTTACCATCTCTGAGATCTAGGCGTTCAAACGGACAGACGGACGTGGGTATATCGACTTCTCTAGTCCCCCTGACCATATTTTAGGTAACTTTGGGGTGTCTCCGACGACTCCTTCTATATGTTACATACATTTTCACCTGCACAAACTTAATATACCTTCTGTACCACACGGTACAGGGTATAAAAATAAGACCCCCAATACTTACTGCTCAACCGCATGGTATAACATACTGCAGTCTCAAACACTTGACGCGCTTGTCTGCGTTTATGTCGCTCATCATAGTCCTCATCATCGTCCTCACCACCATCGTCTTCGTCCTCTTCCCTATTGGCATTGCCATTACCAGCCGCTGGTTGTGCTGGTGCTGCTGGCACACCGGCTATTCCGCCAGCAACTCCAGTGCCGGCGCCGGCAGCTACTCCAGGAACTGCGCCAGCACCCGCTGCAGCGCCCAAACCGTCGCCTGCTATCCCAGCATTGTTATTGTTTGTAGCCACAACTGATCCCGCGGGCATAATGCCCAACGTGGGCCTTGCATTTGGCAGCCCTGCGCCGTCTGATTCAGAATCATCGCTGTCATAATCCTCACTGTCGTCAGAGTCGGATTCTACTGGATTTGGCGCGGCGCCTGGAGTAAGCCCAGGAGCAACAGCACCAGGAACAGCAGTTCCAGGTGCTAAGCCCGGTGCTGCAGCACCAGGTGCAACAGCTCCTGGTGCAGGGACAACAGCCCCCGGTGCCGGAGCTGGCAATACAGCCGCTGGGACATTGGCAGCTGCTGGAGCACTGGGACTTGTCAGTACTTCAGAGATACGTTTACGCCGCTCATCATAGTCCTCATCATCGTCCTCACTACCATCATCTTCGTCTACATCCGTATTGGCATTGCCATTTCCCGCCGCTGGTTGTGCTGGTGCTGCTGGGACACCGGCCAGTCCGCCAACAACTCCAGTGCCGGCGCCGGCAGCTACTCCAGGGGCTGCACCGGCAACTACTCCAGGAACTGCGCCAGCACCCGCTGCAGCGCCAACGCCTGCTAGCCCAGCAGCATTGTTATTGTTTGTAGCTACAACTGGTCCCGCGGGCATAATGCCCAACGTGGGCCTTGCATTTGGCAGGCCAGCGCCTTCTGATTCAGAATCATCGCTGTCATAATCCTCACTGTCGTCAGAGTCGGATTCTACTGGATTAAGCGCGGCGCCTGGAGTAAGTCCAGGAGCAGCAGCACCAGGAACAGCAGCTCCCGGCGCAGGCACAACAGCCCCCGGTGCCGGAGCTGGCGCTACAGCAGCTGGGACATTGGCAGCTGCTGGCGCACTGGGATTTGTCAGCACTTCAGAGTTACCTCCCGGCGGCTGTGTAAGCGCACCACACATCTCCATCGTGGTCGGCATAGACATCTCATCGCAATCCTCGCATGTGTAACATCTAAGCGCTGTTTGGGTTAAGATATGATTGATATTTGTCAATGAGATGGATGTGCGTTTTAAACTAAGATCGTCATTTGTTCGGTTTTTAAATTTAATACATTTTCTTTAGGGATCATACAGAAACGACGTGACGCTGCAGGAGTGAGGGGGAGTCTGGTAAAGCGTTAAGAGAACACAAAAGTCATTGAGAAAAAACTTCAAAAAATATTCTGTTACTGGGGCAGGGGAAGTATATTTTGACGAAAATCAGCGTCATGTAATTAATGGATGCTTCCTTAGCTAAGATTCTATTAGACAAACAAAGATTGGAATTGCGTTCTTATATAATAGGTTCAAAACTATAAAAAAAAGGGTCTGTAAATCTATGCGGAAATACTAATTACTTATTATTAATGAAGTACATCTTTAAAGTTTTTGGATTATATTGAAGCTATTCTGTATTTGAAACATTGATTTGCCATATATTCAGATTTTTTTATTTTCCCCAAGAGTAGAGTTTCGAATTTTTTTTTGTTTATCTCCTGCTCAGGGGCTTTTCGTTAAATTTTTTCCTAAAATTAAATTTACAATTTTTTATTTGATTTTTTTTTACTTTCAATTGTATTTATCATACTTAAAGCAGAAAAGGCTAAGCCTGCATCTCTTTATGTGTTTTAATATTAAGATCTCAATCATTATAATACCATTTTAAGAGAATAAAGAAAAGAAAAAAAATCTCCTTCATTTTCTTCCAGATAATTTACACTACATTAGAATTACTTACATTTTTTAGAATTTGAATTCCTAAAAATCACTTATTCACGTACGAAGAAAAATTGATAAATTTTACAATTTTGATCTCTTGATTTTAAGCCAATGAACTAAAAAATGCTGTCAGAATTTTCTAATAACTCTTGTTTTGGAAGCGCAAAGAAAGTTTGTATATTCACGAAAGACTCCAGAATATTCCTATTCAAATATTTGGGACGACACAAGATATCGATTTAACCATTTCTGTGTGTCCGTCAAAGAGATTTTTAATTTATTACGAAAAAAATCAAATTTCCGGGACAGCATAGTAGAAATGTATCAAAATGTTAATAAATTTGTCAAAGATACCTCTGCAAGAAACTTGTGCTGATAACAACTCTATTTTAAACCAATTGTTTGGACAATTTAATGGTTTTGCCGTCAGCATGCCAATTGGAAAATCATTAAAAAAATTTATCAATTTCAAACCAGCTCAAGCCAGCCAAACTTTACTGAGACTTAGCCAGAATTTCTGTACCGCACATTTTGGCTGCATGCCTCAATAAAAGTTTTAATATAAAACATCTGCATGTGACTTGTAGTTTTCTATGGGGCACAGTCCAACGTGACGTATGAGTAACGCTTTGGTATATAACACATACGCCACCAATGCCTTCCAGCACTGCCAACACGCACATCGTACATCACATGCCTTGGCCCCCAAAGGCTTTTTATGGCAAATCAATTACCATATGCAACCTCTGGCTTATGCTACTTCTGGGGTTGGACATATAAATCCGTCCATTTGATTTATGAAGCCGAAGCCGAAGCCTCCACTGACGTCTTTTACCGTTTAAAACATTTACCTGAGCCAAAGCCACAAAAGCAAAACAGCAGCAACAACAACAACAAACAATCAACTGTTGCTAGTCTCTCACGCACTTGCATATTTGTATTAGTATTTGTATTAATATTTAGTAAATTAGGAAGCTAAAAGTAAAGCCAAAGAGAGTTGGCGTTTGAGAGAGAGAACACTTGCACTGACTGCAACCTTAGAGTAAACTGCACCACACACGTCAGAATTGCAAACTGGTATGAAAAGTCAAGTGGCTGGCTTGTCGATAGCATACCCAAAAATTCAAATTGAACTACTGTCAAAGTCAGCGTCGACGTCGACGTTGATGCTAAAGATGTGGTTATTGGTTATACTCTGTAAATAGTTTGGGGAAGCTATAGATTGATGCAACGTTTGCTTTGGAAATAATTTAAAGTGCTTACCATCGCACTGCTTAAAATTTATAAAAATCAAAGAGTCATTATCTCTCACATCCTTGTCTACATCCCTGCCCAGGTATCGATGCCAAACTCTCTAAAAAGACTCTCTTTTCTATGGGCGAGTGCATGCAGAGTATTGCACTGTCGACCTCCGCTTTGACGGCTTCCATTTTTTTTGCTTCTAGTTATTGTTGTAGCCACATTGACTTCTGGTACTTCCTCTATCAAAATTCTTTGCTATCTTTCAGCTTTGAAAATAATTTGCGTTACTGCTGAAACATGTCGCGCTTGGCAAAAGACAAGCCGCAGATAGCATCGCAGCTGAAACTGCTTGAGGCCAAGACGTCAGCGACGTGGGAAAGAGCATTTAAAATAACAACAACAAAAGTAGCAGACAACTTGATGATGAGCGGGGCATGGGCGTATGAGTAATGGAAAAATTATCTACTATTGGCCAAATAAAGCAAAAACAAAATGAAAGATATGCAGCAAGCAGCAGCTTCTTGGCTTTTTGCTGCGATGCTTGTGTGAGTGCATGTGTGTGCGTCTATGTGTGGGTGTGTGAGTAACTGTCATAATACTGCACTACTGGGGACGGGTGCCTCAGTAAAGAGTCTTTGAGCTTATAAGTATTTAGTACGATATTTTAGACAGGTGATGTTTACATTCAACTTGTTTTGCACATGTCTTGTAAAATGCATCACGGTGAAAGCTCATATGATAATGGTATAGATATTAGATTAGATAAAAAAATCTGCGACTTTTTGAATTTAACATATATTTATAGACTCCTCTTGGATTTTAAGCAAGTTGCATTATTTAGTTTGTGTTGACCACCGCTTAAAGTAAACAACCTTGACCATTAACGATATGGGAATAAATGCTGATGCAACATATTTTTTTTGAAGGAACGAAGAAATGGATTTACAAATACTCTGAGGACGCTTCACCATAATTTGCAATGGTTGAGAGATGGTATACTCAGTTCCATTTTGGTCCATCTTCGAAAGAGTTCTCATCAGTGTTGCCATTTTAGCTTGTTTACAGTTAGATCTAGCGTATTTTAAAACTAAATAGCTTATACATTTTTCGAAATAAATCTAGCATATTTATACCCTGTACCGTATGGGATACAGGGTATATTAAGTTTGTGCAAGCCGAAAATGTATGTAACATATAGAAGGAGACGTCGGAGACACCCCAAAGTTACCTAAAATATGATCAGGGTGAATAGAGAAGTCGATATACCCATGTCCGTCTGTCCGTCTGTCCGTCCGTCTGTCCGTCCGTGTGAACGCCTAGATCTCAGAGATGGTAAGAGCTAGAGTTACCAAACTTTCACATTAGATCCATATTATTCCATAGGAGGCAAGTTTATTTTATTTTTTTGATATCGGGGATAAATTATATAGCTCCCATAGGGGTGTTTGAGACGACCTCGACAAAAAAAAAGCGTTTTAGATGAATAATTCGTTTGTTTATAAAGATATCGTAACCAAATTTGGTATTCGAAAGTTTTTTATATTTCCCAATCACTGTACCAAATTTGATCAAAATCGGTTGACTATATCATATAGCTCCCATAGGTCCGATCTTCCAAAAAAATCAATTTTTTAACAAAATTTGTTGTGTTTCGTTTGTTTGTTAAGATATTGGGATCAAATTTGACATTCGTGAGTATTTTATAGTTCCTAAGCACTGTACTAAATTTAATCCAAATCGTTTGACTAGATCATATAGCTCCCATAGTTAATTCGCATTTAGTTTGTATAGCCTTATCAATATTTGTTTTCTATTTTCATTGGTATATCGGAACGTTTTCTCTCTTATTACTGATGCCATGCATGATGAGACTTGTCTTTAATGCCATTAAATGTTAGGTTTTTAAAAAAGTTTGGTTACAAAAATTTTTATGTTTTGCTCACATGAGCAAAAAGAAAACACTTATTTTTAAATTTGCAACAAACTTTATTAAACGAATTATGCGCCGTTTTGATAGATAACCTTTTGCCATTTTTGGGTTAAAACCATAATTCCATATGTACAGATCTTTTGATTTTATTAGCGAAAAACTGATCCAAGTGTTTTTTGCAGGATTCCACGGAATTAAAATTTACAACATTCAGAGACTTCTGCAGAAATCAAAATAAATGCTAATCTGAAGGTACAGGGTCCGGGGCTATATGGTGGATGCATCAAAACTTCCCAGCAAAGCTCTCTCTGTTTATGCCATCTCATCAATGAAGTGTTTGTGTTTTGTTTTATAATTTTGGCCGTTTTATTTAAATTGCTTGGTCAAATTTCGTTATTTGTTGACAGTATAGAACAGCATCTATCATTATACCAGGTTGCAGAAGCTCATAACGAACCATTCCTTTCAAATCCCATAAGACAAGCATTTCTTATCAGATCGAAAGCTAGAAAACCACTTCATAGCTGTTTTTCTGGTTACAGCATCGTCTCCGTTGAGCTTCACAAATTTTTTCAGCAGCCTGCGACGCATTCTTACAATTGTATAATAGAAAAGAAAAATATGTACGAAAATGTCCCAAATTTTCAGTCATTATTGAATGCATATAACTTTTCGCAGAACAATGCGATTTTAATAATGCTTTCTAAGAAAACAAAGCCTAAAATGCCACCTTTGGAAACAAATTATAGCTTGGCTACTTCCAATTGGTATTACCAGAGATATTACATTTAAGAGCTATCTAGCGACAATTTGTAACATTTCGATAGAAGAAAAGTCGCATTAGTTTCAACATTCCTTAGCCTAGCTGAAACTGTAATAGGAGATGCCAAATCTATAGATGAGAAAGTGAAAATTAGGTCTCAAGATTAAACTTCAATAATTCCAATATGATCGGAATTGGAACAAACAATCAGTCATGATAGTATTGACAGAGCGTTAGCACGGAACTCAAGAAATTTTTTTCGTAATCGATCAAATTTTCGGATTTCATTTTCGGTCTTAGTATGACATTTTGCCCGATGCTCCAACCGGAGATAAAGGAATTGATGATGATTGTACATTTTGCTAAAAATTTTAAATTTAACCTATTTTAATGTTTGTTTTAAATTTAATCGAAATGTTTTTGTTTATGATGTACCATACATATTATATATTAAAAATTCAATAATAAAAAAATATTTAAGTGATCAGGAATATTCTCCTGATGTTGATGAAATCATTACTAATTTAAAGGGACGATCCCCTGGATTTTGTCCAAAAAATCGTTTTTTTTTCTTTTTTTTTTGCAAAAAATGAATTCAAAATATTTACATAATATGTGTGTAAACGGATTTTCCGATACGACGAATATTTTTAGAATGGCAGCGTCTCCCAAAAAAAAAATACAAACTCTGCCTCATTTTTGCCCAAATCGTTCCCTTAATATAATAAAAATATTTAAGTACTAAAAAAACACAAAAAACTTGTGATTTTTGGAAGCATTTCCGTTTAGCCTTTTTTTAGCAAATTTATTTTTATTTTTAGCCTAGAATTCATACGACCCAGCGTTGTTTTTTAATAAACCCGCCTTCCTTTTTCGAGTAGCTTTTACAAATACTAATGCTTGTTGACAGGTTGGTCCGTCGGAGGGTATTGATAAAAGGACATATCACAATAAGAGGGAATTGCTTCACCTCTAGAAGAATATTCACTCAATCGATTCCTTTTTTTCAAATCGTAAATATTAATCCAAGTGTCATCTCCAGTTACGACTCATTTCAACTTGTCGTGATATGATGTTTTTTTTTTTTTGCTTAAATAGCTTTTAGAATCTTATAAAGCAAATACAGTCTTGTCATTTTTTGTGGTGAAAAATTCCATATTCAGATTAAATTTATCTTTGGCAAAGAGTAAAAGTTTGCTTTCGATTACCAAATAATAAAATAAAGAATAAAATTAAGACAAATTGAATAAAAGGCCATCTCTTTTGTCAACGGCGTCAATCACTACTTACCAAAATACTGATGAACTGCCAACTACTAGTGTTACACCGAGTACTGCACTTTCCTCAAAGCAGACGTTGTTTACCCGTAAACAGTGGTTACCGCCGTACTAATGGAAAACATTTGCTTCCACACCCGTACAAGTTATAAGAAGTATTATTTTTTTTTATGCGATATTTTATTTTCATTTTCATTTGAAACTTCAGCTGCCTTTTAAGTACAGAAATTTGAAACAATTACATTTATGACAGTGTGGGTGTGTGCGTGTGTGTGTTGATGTATGTATGTGTGTGTTTATTTTGCAGCTCTTATATACTAATTGTTGGTTATATAAATATAACATTATTATGTATTTTAGTGTATTGCTTTGTCTTTGTATTGCATTTTAATTTTTTTAGTTTATTCAAAGGCATGACATGTGTAAGCATTTGTATACAAATACATATGTATATATATATATATACATATATATGTATGCGCGATCTCTCTCTCGAATTTTATTTCGTTAGGATTCCTAACTGTGCATATTTTTGCTTCATTATAGAGAATACGTAACAGTTTTTGAAGCAGTAAAAGCTTGCAATTAAGTTTTGAAACAAAAAGAAACTTTTTACCAGTTTTAGTAGAAATTTGATATTGTATTTATTTTGTCAGCTCTTTAATGGAAAAACATTTTGCCAATTTTCTAATGGAAAAGTAAATAAGGATTAGAGTATTCAGGGTTGTTCTTGAGTTAAGATGTGAAACTCAGCCTGCACACATTGTTGTTGCAAAAATACTCAAATTTTTTGTACCAAGAATTGGTTTTTTTTTTGTTCCAACATTATTTGAAACTCATACAGATTTTTCAAAATAACTCAACGCATCGGTTATTATAAATTGTACAAAAAAAAATCTTAAATTACTTTTAACATAAATTTATTATTGAAAATTATTAAAGAAATCAATACAATTTTTCCATTAAAATTTGCAATATAAAAATATTTAATGATGTTATACTAAGAAATTTTATAAATATAAAAGTTTCCGGAATTTTGAATAAAATGCCAAATAGTTAATCTTCTCAATATTTATTTTGTCTCCTTTAAAATATGTCCCTTCTGAAGTAAAGCACATATTACCAACGCTTCTTCCAATCTTCGAAACATTTTTTATAGGCGTTTGCCGGGATGGTGTTCAGCTCTCTCGTCGCATTTTGTTTTATGGTCGGTATGGAGTCAAAAAGGGTTCCCCGGAGTGGCAATTTTAGTATCGGAAAGATGAAAAAGTCACACGGGACCAGATCTGGACTGTTCGGTGCCTGGTCGATGGTACTTACCGAGTGTTTTGCCTTTAATGCGTTCATAATCGTGGCTCGATGAGATGGATTGTTATCGTCGTGCAAAATCCACGAATTGTTTGCCTACAATTCCTGCCGAATACGACGGATCCGTTTACGCAAGTGCCTCCAAACAGTCACATAATACTCCTTATTGACCGTTTGTCCCTCTGGAACGTATTCATAATGCACCACACTACGAACATCGAAGAAATCAAAATTCCGGAAACTTTTTTGTCACTATGTAGTTTTTTGATACACTTAAATTAGTATACAATTTTTGGTAGCAAGAATTTATTTTTTTTTTTTGATTGAATACATTTTCCAAAATAATTTGACATATCGATTATGAAAAATTGAAAATAAAAGTATTTAATCATGTTATACAAATAATGTTATTTGAATATAATTTTTTGCTATATTTAGATTAATGAAAATATTCGAGTACCAAGAATTTTTAGTTTTTTTGGTTGCAAAATTATTTATCAACTCATACGGGCTTTTCCAAAATAATTAGACAAATCGATTATTATAAATTGAAAATAGCGGGTGATTCATTAAGACCTTGTTTTTTAATGATTTGGCAAATCCAAATTTTAAAGGAATGATGGGATCTTTCATTTATGATTTCGAAAGGATTTTTTATGGCATTTACTTTTTAAAAATAATCTAGTTCAAATGTTAGTCACAACTGCGCTTTAGATAGTCTATCCTAAAGGTCCATAGTTTCCATGACCCGTTCAAGCCATGTTCCATTAGTATTTGGCCAGTAGCACGACTGAACGATGGCTTCCAAGGCCTCAATCGTTGCTGGTTTGTCCATGTAAACTATTGACTTTACGTAACCCCAAAGAAAAAAGTCGAGCGGTGTGATATCGCACGTACGTGAAAATTAATATCTCACCAAATCTGACCTCGCAATAGAGCCATTGTTTCATTGGCAATGTGAACCGAAGCGCCATCCTGTTGGAACCAAATGTCGTCGAGATCACGGTGCAACAATTTCAGGCAGCAAAAAGTCCGTTAACATGGTCCGATAACGTGCGCCATTGATGGTAACTTTCGCACCTTGCTCATTTCTCAAAAATACGGACAATCATTAGCCACCAGCTCACAGACTGCACCAAACCGTTGTTCTAATCTTGGATATAATGGCTTAGCTGGTGAACCTCTTCGAGTTGATCTTGCTCCCCAAATACGGCGATTTTGCTTATTCACGAAACCGTGGAGTCAAAAGTGGGCCTCATCACTGAGCAAAGTCTTGATCGAAAACAACGGATTTATCATCGATGGCATTACCAAGAGCCCATTCACTAAAACGGCAACGTGCAGAAATGATCATTCGGCTTTCCATGATGATTATGCCAATGAAATACTGAACAACTTTGCCTTTGACAGCTGTCATGGATCACGTGTGATCCACACGAAAATCACTGTTGAAAAAAAAGGTCTTAATGAATCACACTTTATAAGTATTTAAAGATGTTATATAAAAATTTTTTGAAATCATTTTTTGCTATTTCAATTAACATAAATTTTTGATACCAAGAATTTGTTTTTTTTTGGTTTTCCAAAATTATGTATAACTTATACAGAATTTTCTAAAATATCTCAATAAATTGAATTTTTTTTTTTAGTTTTTTCTAATTTACATATCAAAATTATTGAAAAATATGTTTAAAAAATTAACTAACTCTAACTCAGATTTTTTTTTTAATTTTATTAGGTTCCATTTTATGATAAAAATTGGATTTAATTATTGCAAAATTCTTAATTTTGCCATGTAATGGGTCCAAATTGGTACCAAAAATTAATTTTTTAATTTTTTTGTGGGCTCCAAAATTTATTACCAACTTATACAGATTTTTCTAAAATGATTCAAGACATTCCTTATTATAAATTGAAAAAAAGGTTTCCAAAATTATTTTTAACGTAGATTTATTTTTCAATATTTTTAAAGATATCCATTATATTTGGAAAAAAGTGTTTAAAAAAAATGTTTAAGAATTTTTTGAATAAATGTTACCACAAAAAGGTAAAAAAGTCCTAATTTTATCATATTTTTGTTCCAAATTGCCAGCTTTTACTGTGCATCAAAGACCTCTTGAGGGCATACATACCTATATACCCAACTATTAAATGCACATATACACACTTTTGCCTTTATTTAGTAACTACTTTTAATGTCTTTTAAACATTCAGCGTTATCAATGCGCTTTTGATTGTTTTTGCATGCGTTATACATATTACAATTATTGTAAATTTTTTTATTATGCAAATTATATAAATTAATTCATATTTAAAGCACTTTATTTTTGTATATTTAGATATCATTTAAGTACCACTTAGACATTTTGAATGGGTTCTATTTATGCTTTGCAATTCTCAGCTTATTTGGGATTTGCAGCTGTGTGAATAATCTTTAAATTGGTTTTAAAATTTTGATTAAAAAATTACTAATGATGTGATTTAGCTTAGAACTTTGAGTAACTTTTGGAACAACTCATAGCCAAGCCATATGTTAGCTAGTTGTTATCACGCAGAACCTTCGAGAAAATTAACATTCTCAAGGAACTAATTTGAATTCTTAAAACCATTTGCCATATCTGCACAACAATTTGTTGGCTGTTTACTGACTATCCAGTTTTTTCTTAAGAATACTGACTGCAGATAAGATAGCATTCCAGCAAGAACTTACAACAAATCCAGAAATTTTTTAAAGATATACCCACACAATGTCTGACATGAGAGATTTTTTACTTTTTGCATCTTTATATTTGCTATATCCATCAAATATTTAACAACATTCATTAAGTGCTTACGACTTAGGCACATCTAATTTGAATATATCTAAAGATCCTACTTGCGATTTTTTCACGTATTTTTTTAAAACATATGTTCTGCCGATTTTCAGTTATTTGCCATTAACAGCACATATGTTTTTTTTTTTTAAACTTTTTACTATTTAATCATTTGCGAATATAAAATGAAATATTAAAGGCAATTGGTGATTACTCTCTCTCTCTCTCTCTCTCTCTTTGATTACAAAACGACCTAACACTTAACTTTATCATAATAATAATAATAATAACAACAAATTTTGATGCATTTTAACATCACTAAAACAAACATTATTATTTTGCTTAACATTCGATAATAAAGCTACAACAAGAACATATTCAAATACAGATACAGATACGTTAACATACATAGATACATTATCTATGTATAAGTACAGTATGTAAAATAAAATTGCGCTTGCAGCGAGTTGAAGCGTCAATTTTTGAGATATTACTATGGGTGTGTGTGTGTGTGCTTTGCTTTCGGTGTGTGTGTGCTTAGTAGTCAGTGGCGTAGATAAGGGGGCTTGGAAAATAACCCTTTAAATATATAAAATTCCGTTTTTTTCCTATATAAATTCCTTTTTTTGGACATTAGCGATAGATCGCGAATTCGTAATAAATATAAAGGCGTATATTAAAAAAATTTAATATTTCTTTCGACCTGTTGGAGCCAAACAACTAAATACAATATAATTCAAACTCAAACAATGTAAACGTAGCATGTAAGTCCAAATCTGTTAAGCACCTAACATTAACATAAATAGTCAACCATGCACATGTAAATTAACATAGAATATTGTCTTAAGCTATAACAACATAATGTTAACATAAGGTACGCAAAATGTTAATAACATAAAAGTAACAGTAGCTAAAAATTTTAATTATTTTTTTCCAGCTATGAAGTAGAGCTGGTCATCGATGCGATTTTAAATCGATTCTTTTTTCGGACAATAAAATCGATTTTTGTTTGTTGAGAATCGATACTTTTGCGTCATTCAACTTTGCGAAATATGTACCGTAGGGCCAGTGGCGGATTTATCGAACAGTCAACATAGGCTGAAGGCTAGGGCGGCAGAATTAAGGGCCGCCAAAATTTTGCAAAAGTTGCGGATGTTTGTTTCAATTCCTATTTCGAATTGAAGCTCAGAAAGATCGTTTTCTGTTTTAAAACCCGTGAAAAACTATCTCAGATAATTATTGGGCGAAAACAAACTGAATGCTCTTGCGTTGTTAACGATAGAGTCCGATTTGTTTCTATATTTCGATTGTGAAGATATCATCCGCGAATTCGCAGCTGAAAAATCAAGACGTAAAGAACTGTGAATAAGAAGTGTTTGAAAAAGGGTTTTTGGGGTTGAGCATACCATATTGTTTTATTTCAATATTTTTAGCTCCATCTTTTTTTTTTTTTTAAATTGACAAAAAATCAAATGAATTGCTACTTTTTTTGAGCTTAAAATTTTGAATCAAACGAATTATAAACTTTTTATTTTCTTTTATCATGTTTTAAATTTTTGTTTTCGTTATTTTGAATTATGGAAATAAATTTAAGTGCATTTTTCATACGTACATATTCTTTTTATACCCTGTACCGTATGGTCCAAGGGTATATTAAGTTTGTGCAAGCCGAAAATGTATGTAACATATAGAAGGAGACGTCGGAGACACCCCAAAGTTACCAAAAATATGATCAGGGTGAATAGAGAAGTCGATATACCCATGTCCGTCTGTCCGTCTGTCCGTCCGTCTGTCCGTCCGTGTGAACGCCTAGATCTCAGAGATGGTAAGAGCTAGAGTTACCAAACTTTCACATTAGATCCCATATTATTCCATAGGAGGCAAGTTTATTTTATTTTTTTGATATCGGGGATAAATTATATAGCTCCCATGGGGGTGTTTGAGACGACCTCGACAAAAAAAAACGGTTTGGATGAATAATTCGTTTGTTTATGAAGATATCGTAACCAAATTTGGTATTCGAAAGTTTTTTATAGTTTCCAATTGTTGACTATATCATATAGCTCCCATAGGACCGAACGGCCAAAATAACTTTTTTAAAGAAAAATTCGCTATATTTCGTTTTTTAATAAAAATATCGTAACCAGATTTGTCGTTTGGAAATTTTTTAGACCACTTAAGCAATGTGACAAATTTGAACAAAATCGGTTGACTATATCATATAGCTCCCATAGGTCCGATCTTCCAAAAAATCGATTTTTTAACAAAATTTGTTGTGTTTCGTTTGTTTGTTAAGATATTGGGACCAAATTTGACATTCGTGAGTATTTTATAGTTCCTAAGCACTGTACTAAATTTAATCCAAATCGTTTGACTAGATCATATAATTCCAATGGGACCAATCGGTCCAAAAACACGTTTTTTATACAAAATTCGATGTGTTTTGTTTGTTTGCAAAGATATTTGAAATAAGTTTGGCATTCATATCTTTTTTAAGGTATTTAAGCACTGTGTCAAATTTTATTGAAATCGGTTGACTATATCATATACCTCCCATAGGAGCGATCGGTCAAAAAAAAAATTTTTGCTTAAAAATTCTTTTGTTTTTGGTTTTTTGTGAAGAAATCGGACTTTATTACAACCTAGTGGTACAGAGTATCCTAAAGTCGCCCGCGCCCGACTCTACGTCCGGCATTTTTTCTTCGTAATTTAATGAAATTTAAAAATTACATCGATTGAACCCGAATAAAATTATTTGGCTCAGTTTTTTCGATTTCCAGAGAATGTTCCAGAGAATATTTTGAAGTAGTACCTTTTTCTCCTATATTAGTATGTCGTGCCTAAACTGAATCTTTATGGAAATCAGATCGATTGCCATTGAACCTAAGTGGAGCAGAGATAAAGTTAAATATTTCAAAAATTAATGTTCAAAAATTCATATTCTTTGGTTTCACTGTGAATTAGCTATCAAAGCAAAAAATGTATTTTTAAATTAAATAATAAATTTAACGAAGTAATAGTGATTTAGTTTTTTTTTTTTTAAATTTCAACCCATGACCCTTAATTATTTAAAATATGTTTTCAAAATTAACTAAGAGGTTTCACGAGGGGTTTCATTAATTTGTATTTTCAAATTAAATATTTCATTTAATTAATTAATTTGATTTATTTTTTAAAAGTTAACCAATGACCCTGTACTTAATTGTTAAAAATATATTTTCAAATTAAATATTAATTTAATTAAATAATTAAAGTTTTTTAAGTGTTAACCAATGACCTTGTCCTTAATTGTTAAAAATATATTTTCAAAACCAATAAGTAAGGTTTCACCAATAAATAATTTGATTTTGATTTTTTTTTTAATGTTAACAAGTGACTTTATTTCTAATTGTTTTTTTTAAGAGCATAACCAAAAATATGAAAAAAATTAAACTTCTGCAGATATATGCACTAACTAAATCATATCAGCCCCACTGTAAAAATTTATCTACGTCACTGCTGTAAGCATGTTTATATGTGTGTGTGCGTGTGCTCTATTTGTGGCCATATGTAATTTGCTTGCAATGGCAAACTTTGCGATAAACTTTTATGCCATGTTAACATTTAAACTTGCTGCTAATTGAAATTCGCGTATTTGTATATCTAATCAAAGCAGCTGTTACCAAGTTATCTGGTTTAAACTGTTTGTGTGTGTATTTGTGTGTATCTGTGTTTTTTTTTGTGGGTTTACATCGGTGTTTGTTGTCAGCTTACATGCCTAAAGGGGTACAAGGTTATAGAGTTTTTTTTTTTTTGACGGGATGGATATACAAAAATAGGCGAGACGGGCTTAGAGAGAGATTGTGGCTGGATCAAAAACACTTGTAAAAATCAACAACTTCAATATAATCAAATATTTACAAAGTAAACTGCAACTCAACCTAAATGCAATCAACGCAGCCAGTGCAGCCTACGTCATCATCGTCGTCTTGATGGTCGTCATTCAAGTGGCTGCTTCAACAGCTCAGTCGACGTCCAAGCAGTAGCAATAGCAGCAACTGCACTGCTTGCAACGGCCTTATATTTGGTGAGGCATTGCAACGATCAGTTTTACAAATCTCACAAAAGAAATCTTCCATTGCCGCATCGACGGAGGACGGCTGGCCTCCATTATTGTCCGGACCGTAGTTATTGCGTCGGTGTTGTTGTTGCTGTGGATTATGAAATAAAGCAGAAGAGAAGAGAAGAAAGTGAAAACAGTGGATTGAATGAATGATACCATCTTGGTTAGTTGTGATTAGTACATTAACCCTATCTCTATCTGTAGAAAGTAGACTGAGCGGAGTGAGGTCTTGAGAACCTTAGTAGGCTTAGATCAGATGGTTGAACCTGGGTGGATTTCATGATGATACTATCTCGGGTTGTTGTGATTAGTGCTTTAAACCTATCTCTATCGGCAGAAAGTAGACTGAGTAGCCTGAGTAGAGAGAGGTCTTGAGAACCTTAGTTCGGTTGGTTGAACCTGGGTTGCCCTTCTCCTACCATTGCTGTTGAGAAGGCGAAGTAGCCTGCTTCAATGTAGATTGGAAAGCCTTTAGGTGTCTTATTGTTCGAAAAGTAGGAGCTGCAATTGTCGTTGGGATAGACTCCTGTTCCAATAGTATGGAAGTAGTATGGCCACTTGGGAATATCGGGACCAAGTACGTTAGGTAGATTAGCAATCTGAGGTCACACGGAGATCTTACTACTTTGTGTGATGCCTCGTAATTGTGTTGGGGAAATGGAGTTGGTAGCCATTGGGAGACAGTTGCATAGGAAGTTTATTTGCAACCAAACCTAACTAACTTTTGAGGATTCATTAAGCAGGGCCACACAGCGCAGCTCTTCGAGGAAAGGATGTTTCAGGTAATGTTCGGTTATTATTAACCATCTCGGGAACTCGAACCCGGAAGGATCTAAAGGCTGCCACAATGCAATAATAGATTTGGTATTAAAAACAATCGTGCACGGAGTAATTTCAAACTTTGGATTATTCTGAGTTGGCACATGGACCGTCAATCAACATTAACGATGAGGGCGTTGAGTGCGTATGTGCTTTTAGTTATACGGCAGTTCGGTTACTCCAAGAGAGAGGTGCAGATGAAGATATTGCAGCGAGAATTAATAAAGCGAAAGCGGAATCCGGATAAATTGTTACAAAAACACGAAATACGAATTTTCAACTAACATCAAATGTATCTTGTTTTGTAACTGCGAAACTTGGAAACGTACGAGAGGAACAGACGCACGCTTACAAGCCTTTTGCAATAAGTGGTTGCGCCAGATTCTACATATATGGTGGACCAACGTATTAGTAATGTAGATCTCTGGAACATAACTAATCAGAAACCTGCGCCAGTAGAAGTATGCGAGCGTAAGTGGCGGTGGACTGGGCATACCCTTCGCAAACCCAACGAGAACCTCGATCGACAGTCACTTCGTTGGAATCCTTAGGGGAGAGTTCGTCGCGTTGGTAGCAAAAACATTCAGAAGATTTATTGATCTTGAACTACAAGCCGTCAGCTACTCATGGAATGATATCTGCGTGAATAACGTAATAGGGTTCGCTACAAGAGGATAGTCGAGCCCTATACTCTACTGGGAGTCGAGGATGACAGAGAGCTGAGAGAGATTATGCAGGGTATCGTTGAATGAAGTAATAGCCGTCAGCTACTCATTGAATGATATCTGCATGAATTCCGTAATAGAGTTCGCTGCAAGGGGATGGTCGAAGCCCTAAACTCCATTGGGAGTCGAGGTTGACAGAGAGCAGAGAGAGATTATGAAGGGTATCGTTGAATGAATGCAGTAATAACCGTCAGCTACTCATGGAATGATATCTGCGTTAATCCCCTAATAGAGTTCGCTACAAGAGGATGGTCGAAACCCCATACTCCCCTGGGAGTCGAGGATGACAGAGAACAGAGAGAGATTATGCTGGGCATCAATGAATAAATGAATTAATACCTGCTGCTGTTGTAGTTGTTGGTCCTTTTGCTCCTCCCCCTCGTAAATAGTACGCAGCTTGGAACGCAATATCTCACAAGCATCGGAATCACCCGTATCCAGCTGACAGAAACGCGATGTGATCAGCTCCTGTTTGTTTTCTGCAAGGCAAGTTTATGTCATAAACAGTTATTAGATTTTGATAGATGATTATGATTATACATACGATCTCTAGCCATCACCTTTTGGCAATTCATAAGAGGATTCTTGTTGGCACCATTGTCGAAATACGAAAATGTGTTTAACTCAAACAACCAAGTGCCCAGCGATTTGATTTTGTCCAGTCCACATTCCTAGAAGTAAAGTAAAATGCTTATTGAATATTTGATAGATTAGTAAACTCATTACAGTTGGCTTTGAGTTTGGACGTGCACAATGTGCATCTAGAATTGCACTCGAGCCAATCCTTAGTTAATATTAAGGCTAAAAAGTTATAACTCAGCACAATTTATTGCTCTTGAAGTCTTTTGATATTAAATTAGGTATTTGCTTGAAACAGAATAGATGGCTTTGGATTTGTTACATTGGATTGATTCAGTTTCATCGAACAGTACACTGGGAAACAGTTGTCAGCTCTGGTATATTTTGATTATCCATAACAAAGTTCCAGTTTTTCTAGAACGTTACAAGCAAATAAGATCCGCCGTAAAAAAAATAATATATATATTTTTATTGAAAACAAAAGAAAAATGTATGGCATAAGCGGAGATCGGACTGTCGTCACCCGTGAACGCCGACGATTTGGCAGACAGGTTAGGTTTGAAGATCATAATGAGCTTATGGTCAGTGTACATCCCAGCGGAAGATTGCGTACCAAATATATTTTGCGCAATCCCATCAATATGGGAACTCAGTTAGGCCGTCAAATGGCGCTTAGCGAAATAGTAACAGAAAACGTGACTCACGAACATCATGGTATGGTGCACTACGAAGGTGGCTGGCCAAAGGATATTAATATGAATGATGAAGAGCAAACAACACGTCACCGCAAGAAAGTGGAACGTGAGGATTCTTGGACCATTGAAGTAAAGGAATTGATAAACCAGATAAATGTTGCTACTGAGCAGAATAATGCCATTAATGTCTACTACTATTACTTTGACGATTTGGATGATGAAGAAGAACGCGACATTAAGTTAAGCTTTAGAGCGCGAGCAGTAAAATCATTTCGTGATGTCTGGAAACCCTTTCGTCGGGCTAATGTCGTGGACTGGATGCCGAATGGCAAAGAACTACTGACAGTATATAGCAACATGAACAAGATAAGTAAGCCTAAGGGTAGAAGATCGTTTCTGCACTTTAAAATGATGACTGATGAACCAAACTGTGGCACCGATATGGCATTTTATATTTGGGATGCAAAGAATGAACAACGGCCTACATACGTCTATGAATGTCCCGATGTTATGTGTCGAGCTAGGATTTGTCAAAAAGATGAGACGCGCATTATTGGTGGCAGTTACAATGGCAAGGTGTGCGTTTGGCAAACATATGAGCCAGGACCTTGGATGGACGTAACACCATTGGAGTCGGCACATCGCGAGCGTATTACTACCGTCTGCTGGGTGGCCTCCAAAACCAACACAGAATTTTATACTGGCTCGTTGGACGGCAGCATTAAATATTGGGATACGCGTAATGTTCGAATGTTTTCGCAGGAGCTGCTGCTGATACCCGACACAGCAGACAAACAGAAGCGTAGTAAAAGCCATGGCGTTATGTCTTTGGGGTTCGAGTACACTATTCCCGTGCGATTTATAGCGACCAGCGATATTGGCTGCCTTTTTATAGGCAATCGCAAAGGCACAACCCCGTCTGAAACGCTGCAGACCCATTATAAGCTATTCACAGGACCCCTACGCACGGCAAATCGTAATCCTTTTTTTGTTAAAAATTTTGTATTATGTGGTGATTGGCGCGCACGTATCTGGTGTGAGGAGATGAAGGAAAGCCCAAGCTCCTTCTATGTTAAGAAGAAGGCTCAAATTATGGGCGGTTGTTGGAGCACAGGGCGTTGCTCTCTGTTCGTAACATATGATAGAGATGGCAATTTGGACTTCTGGGACTTGCTACTAAGTCAACGCTGCCCCATCTATAGCATACACTATAGTTCGCATATAACCGATGTGCGCTTCAGACCCGGCGGCGATATATTGGCCGTGTCTTTGGCCAGCGGCTACGTTCCCTTGCTGCGCTTGGATGACGGCATGATAAATAACACCAGCAAGGAAAAGGCACTCATTGCTGCCGTAAGTTGTTATCATATACTTAAAGTTTGCTTTAGTTCTTGACATCCATATTTTTTTCAGCTATTTGAACGTGAAATTTTACGCTCAAAAATAATGGAATCACGCATGGAAGAAATCAAACTGAAGGCTCGTCAAGCGACGATTAGAGAAACACAGCTACGAGAGGCGGCAGAGCAAAAGTTAGTTGACTTGGAACTAGATCCTAACCGTCCCGAGGAATTCATACAAATGATCGAACAGGACACACAATTTCATACAGCTATTAATGATTTTCAGGAAATAAGTGCTGCAATTGAGCAAAAATATTTGGAACGAAGGAGGAGCCATCAACGTACCATCTTTGAGATACTATGTGCGCAAAATTATTCAAAATACGATACTGTGGAGGTTATACCTACTCCACCACTAACCCACAGCGTACATCATAAGGGTAAAGGAAAACTTAACAAGGGATACCATTTTTTTTTCAAGATTCTTAAACTTTTTATTAGAAAATAATTTATTGCCGAGCATTTATTTGGACTGCTTGTTAAAATTATGTTTTGTTTTTTATAAGCTGTAACAAGAAAGGAACTAGAGATTTGTACCACTTTAGATAGTAAAATAATAAGAATTGAAAAAGTATCCAATATATTTGTGTTTGAATTTTGTATCGCTGGAGATGAACATGGATGTTAATTGGCATAGTCAAAAGAACTTTAATTCGATTTCCAGCTTTGTATGCGGACTTGATCCTTTAATTTGATAAGGCATCTCTTCGAACTTGACGTAAATCATAGGAAAACATTAAGAAATAAGAGCCCAGAATTTCGAGCGATTATTTGAACTTTAAACAAAAACGAGAGCAAGAGCGTCTTGATAGAAATTTTTAATTTAAAAATCTTTATAATAATTTAAAGCAGTGGTGGGCAGTCTCTCAATTTATATAACCCGCGAGGATGTAAGTGTAAGTGTGACAATTTTCTATCTGGATTGAACATGATTATCGATCTTGCGCTCTTGAGTTCTCTTGTTTACTGCACTGCTTGCCAACGCAAAGAAATGTTTGTTTGTATGAGTTTTTCCCGCCACTGACTTTAAGAATAGGCGATCTCAAGGAAAATTTTGTGCTCATTGTAGGAATGAGAGCTCATTTTGTTTTACTCAGCAGCTGACCGCGACTTCGGCTTGCATTCGACTTTGTCTGAGTGAGCAGCCGATAGCTGTCGGTACTAGAATGCAAATGCTGATAATCGCTAGAGTACTGAATTCTTAATTTTACAAAAATTCAGATAGAAAACTGGCTATAAGCTCTAGGTTAAAATAATACGATTTTGGACTGGAGCTTGGAGTCGGTTAGGTTAGGTTGTATAGGCAGCTCAGATAGCGACTGAGATCACCCAGAGACCATGAGGTCCATTGTGTTGCCTAATTAAAAAAAATAGAGGCAAAAGGACTTGAAGAAACGGTGGGATAGTGGAAGAGGATGTTGCACAACCATTTTAAGGATTCGACGAAAGCAGCCAGATCCGCAATGGCCACATAGACTAGACTACTGAGATCCTTAAAAACCGGCTTACCCAGAAACTGGGTTCGTCTTCTAAGAAGCGTCGTGCACTCGCATAGCAGGTATTGGATACTTTCTGTACCTTCCTCATCTCGGCAGCTGCGGCATAAATCGTGATGGGGAACGTGCAACCTCTCTGCCATATTGCTTATGCTGCAGTGCCCCGTTACAACGTCCATCACCATCCTAGTCCTGTTTTTATGGAAGCGCAGGAGTTCAGATGTTTGCCTTGGATCATATTTCGGCCAGAGTGCTCGGGAGATGCGACAACCGGACACCATGTCCATTCTCTTTGCGCCTCAGCTCTAGCCTTCTCCCGGATTTGCAATACGACGTCCTGTAAGGGTCTTTCTATGTCTGTAATGGCAAGGTTAGCTGCCAGCGCTGAACCGTTCCTGGCGCACTCGTCCGCCACCTCGTTACCAGGGACAACTGAGTCACCCGGAACCCAGCAGAGGGTTATTCAGTGATGATGGTTACGGTTGAGCGCTAGCGTCGTGTTACGGACTAGTTTATTCCTTATGGTGTGCGATATCGGAGCTTTAATAGCAGCCTGACTATTGACAAGAAATACAATGTTCCTTGAACTTCCGTCCAAGATGCCAATAAGTCTAGAAATTTAATAATTATAGCTGCACTGCTCTATCGATCTATCACTGTAAATCGAAATCTTAAAACTTGCTGCAGACATTTTTCTGGTTTTCCCAACTATTTCGAATTTAAAATATTTTATGAAACCGTAAAAAACTTTTCAGTTACATGGCATTTTTAATATTTTCCAACTAATTTGCGCTGCACTTCATCCAGCATTGCACTGCTTATCAGTTGTAAAAACTCAAAGTACCCGCGCTTTAAGTACCTTATTAAAGATGAGTACAAACGTGTCTGTGCGCTGTTTACCCTGGTAGAGGCTATGAATCATGGCCACATGGCCACATTTCCACTTCAAACTCGTTGACTTAGCCCAGATATATGAAAAGTGAAAAGTTGATGAGATATTGCCAAGTCAAGAGAGTTGGGCCACTTGAGCGGCTCAGGTATCTTTGTTGACCAAGTTTCGGTTTCGTTCGAGCCAAACGCTCGAAAACCTTCCAATGCACTACAATGACCTTTCTTGGCCTGTCAAAGACGTTAAAATTTATACACCAAAGTATCAAAGTCAGCTAAAGTATTTTCTAGCTGGCACATAGCCTGAAAGTTGTTTCGGGCTTCTGGGGTTGGACGTTCCTACAACTTGGAAATAGAAAGAGATGAAAACGAAAACCACTTTCACTTAACGGCCAAGCAACGACGCAGACGACGGCGCATGTTTCCGTTTCCGTTTTGGCTTTTGAGAATTTATGTGCTCCGCTTTGGCTGTTACTTTTCAAGAGTCACCTGCTGCCCTATGTTCCACGTTTGTGTGCTTTGTTCTAAGGTCATAGAAAAAGTTTTTTTTAGGAGACCAAAGGTTAAATACCTGTAGTGTGCTTATCAGCAGTTATCAACAGTCAACTCATACTGTTGAATCAGCTGGAACACTCTTGACAAAAGTTGGCTGACCATAAATCATTGCACTCAACATTACGTCAACAGGTAAACAATGATTGGTCCAGTTTGATTTTAAACGCCATCAATCAAAGCGTCACATATTGACTGTTTTTTTAGACTGATGGATCGCTTTTTTCATCATTTAAATAGATTATATTTGCATTTTTTCGACTTACCTCCGGCACAATGCTTGAATTCGATTTCAGATCCGAGCAGCTGGGATTGTCACTTGAATCGCAAACGAAGCATTTAATGGCTGCGCCTGTGGATATGCAACATGATTTTTTCATTTCCATTTTTTTTCTCTCTTATTCTCCGCGTTTTATTGAAATGTGACGTAAACGCGCAAAGCGGAAGAGAAATAATAAAAATCAAATAACAAGCGAGTGATATTTGTCTCCAGAATGCCGAAGTTTATATACCCTTTAGTGCCAATTTGAAAATTTGTACTTTAAAAACTTTTTATTACCGAGTTTGGATTTTGGCTAAGATATCTTTAGCTTAATAAGCCAAACAAAACTATTTTCGATTAATAATTCCTATGGAGGCTATATGATATAATATATTTTAATACGTCGATTTTGATAATATTGTTTAGTGTGCGTGGGAACTAAAAAGTTTTCTTCCGGTCTATGTTGTTGTTAGTTCCTTTATCTCATTGAGGAGCATACGGACTCAGTTCTTTGGAACTCGAAAGACTTCTTATGCCAAATTTTATTGCGATATTTACTTAAACTTAGAACTTTTTTTCAAAGTTTTCTATGAGACACCTTTGTGGAACCAAAAAATAGAATCCCGATATAAATAAAATAAGAAAAACTATTTCTCATGATACAAAAGGGCATCTCATCGATAAGTTGATTCTTTAGTTTTTAACATCTAAAAGATATATAGGATCTCTAAGAAAGATTAGCGGACAGACGGGCATGTCTAGAAAATTTCTACGATCTTTCAGACTACCTTTGGTAAAGTGAATAAAAACCGCACTGACAGGACTTGGTTCTGGACAAAATTTTAAGAAGATTAGTCTAAAACACCATTGCGCGATTATCTCCATCATTTATTTTCCAATTATAATGATGTTTAGAATCTTCAGAAAATTGAATTTTGCTGCCAGTTTTGAAACTTTAAACGCGCTATTCTCGAAAACACTTTTTCTTTGAATGGTTTCACGAGTAACTCGGTCAATTTAAAAAAAAACCTATTTCTCATGATATAATAAGGCATCTCATCGATAGTTTGCTTGCTTAGTTCTAGCATCTGAAAGACATACAGGATCTCTAAGAAAGACTAGTAGACACCAGGATATGCCTAAAAATTTTTTTTGGTCTTCCAGACTACCTTTGTAGAGTGTATACAAACCGCCTTAACAGGATTTTAGACACGATTTTGTAGGAGATTCGTCTTAAACACCACATTGAGATTATCTTCATCTTTTTCTCGAATGTACTTTTTTTCGAATAGTCTCACCGATAACTCAGTGAATTTTTATCTGATTAATTTTAAATTTTGACATAGTCGTTGTAACAAAATTGACTAGATAATTTGTTTATCTTCTAGAGTACCTTTGGTACAGTGTTAAAAAACCGCCCTAACATGACTTGATTTTAGATACGATTTTGTAGGAGATTCGTCTTAAACACCACATTGAGATTATCTTCATTATTTATTGTCCAATTATAATGATGTTTAGAATCTTCAGAAAATTTAACTTTTCTCGAAACCACTTTTTTCGGATGGCTTTAACTTTGGAGTTATTTAAACTCAGTAAATTTTTATCCGATTGATATTAAATTTCGACTCAATCTTTATAACAGTAATTTTTAGTAGGATTTTGTAAAAATAATTAAAACTTTTTTCAACTCATTTTTCATAATTTTATTGACATGTTTTTTTAGATACACCTATAGTATGTAATTTTTTTTAGTTGGTATTTTTGAAAACCCAAAATGGTTCACTTGTTTTAGGTTCGTATATAAAGAGAAACAAATTTTTCGCATCAAATCAATGCCCATATGACCTCTCTGAAAATTAGTCATGTACTCGTAGCTCCCTAGAGGCGTGGCGTTTTTTTATATTATTTTAAAGTAATTAATTTTTTAGCCCAAAATGGGCAAAACATCCAACCCATTTGGATTTAGAATATAAAATAAAATTTCATTGAAAAAAAAATCTTTCTCCGCGCAGATGTTGCTCTTTAACTCTTAAAATCTCCGTTTAGACATAAAGGATATAAATTAAAATTTCTTTCGTTTCTCCAATACCTTTTCTATATGTTACCTACTTTTTACTAACTTTTTATATGCCTAATTTGATCTAAGTTTTTATAATATCATGCTGTTTTTTGATCAAATCATATATTTTTCTCTTCTATTAATCATACAAAATATGATTTCTAAAAGCTTGAACTCTTTGATTTATATAGTGCTATATATTTATATAAATTTTTGGGTCATTATCTATTCTAACGCAATAAATAAATTCTAAATTAAATAAACTAGAAATTTAAAATATATTTTTGATTCAAAGACATAGTTTTGGTTGGGAAAAAAATCCTTTGATGGACCTAAAATGTTAATTTTTTTAATTCTTCATTCATTCATTCTTTCGTTTTTATCCCCTGTTTCTACAATCTACTACATATATCATATTTTTTTATTTTGAAAGCTATGCCAAGAGCATATAATTTTGGCGCTGGATGCAAACTACTCCCACTCAATGCGGCAATTTTAATTTTTGGCTGTCATTGCAACCAAAATTGGCAACTTGTTCCCAAGCTGGCAAAGTTCTTTTGATTTACACTTCAGAAACAGAAACACGAACCATTCGAGATGCAGCCAAGAAGCAGCATAAGTGGCAGCAACAATGCCGCCACTGCCACTTGTGAGCCTTTCGCTAATTGATTGCACATATTTGGATACACTTTTTGGCTCGACTTTAGCAATAAATCAAGTAAAAGGATACAATTTATTTTTATCACTTTGTTGTTTTTTTGGACACACGCGCGAGTCTCTCGCGTCTTATTTTGGCTTATCAAAATCTGATCCGCCGCGCGTTTTGAAGCTCGCTCGGTGCGTTCGTTGTCTGGCGCTGCCTTAAGCCAACTGAAACTTTAAACCAGCCGCAAGTTCTTCTTGTCTATGCGGGCACCAAAAAGGACGTGCGCTCGACTGAGCCGAAGTCAAACGAATGCCAGCAGCGCCGTCACGACGTCGCGTCGTCCGTTTTGTTTTTGTTGTTGCTGTTGTGTTCTTCGTCATTGCCAACACCAACGAGCAGGCAAACGTCATAGTACTGAGTATGCCGCTGCCTTGTGAACCGAACGCGACCCGAACGCAACACGAGCGCCCCTTGCCTTGTCTTTGCGCCAGACTGACAGTCTGCACGGCAGTTAGTAGCTGCGTCTATGACTCGACAACAGACGGCTGTTCCGTCGCTTCCACAGTCTGTCATGTTGTCATGTGGGTGCGGCGCTCCTGCTGCTAACGCACAGTGGTAACAAAGCACAGATAATTTAAAACTCCTTCAAATAATTTAATTAATTTGTAATCGTCAACAACAAAAGAATGTGACTATTCAAAATGATAATAATGTTTTAGGAAAGGTTAAACTTTTCGTTGTTGCAAGTTACTGAAGACATATAGAGATACTTTTATTTATTATCAGACTAGGTGCTAGAATGATATATTAATATATCAGATTAAAACCCTATGTGTTTTGAAGACTTCCTTGAACCCTTAATATAGAACTGTGAGTAATAACAATTTCAACAGCATGTTTATAACCTATACTGTATGGGACAAAGGGTATTAAGCAGACATCGGAGACCCTCCAAAATTACTTAAAGTATGTTCAGGCTGACTAGAGAAGTCGATATACCCATGTCCTTATGTCCGTAGATTTCAGGAGATGGTAAGAGATAGAACAACCAAACTTTCGGATTGGATTCTTTATTATTCCATAAGAGACAAGTTTAATTTACTTTTTTGATATCGGGGTTGCATTATATAGCTCCCATAGGGGTGTTTCAGACTGTCTCGAAAAAAAAAATGTTTTAGATGGATAATTCGTTTGCTTGTGAAGATATCGTAACCAAATTTTTTAATCGAAGGTTTTCTTTTAACCCACCGTCTGACAAACGTGTCTGGCCTGACATTTTTCATATATTTTTACCTAGCAGAGAGACTTGAGCTCCCAGGTACTTCCTAGAATTTTATTGGCTATCGATCTAGCACTATGACAATTATAAAAAGCCCTCAAATTGGCTGGACCCAATACATTCGTCAGACGGAGGGTTAAAGTACCTAAGCACTGTACCAAATTTGATCAAAATCGGTTGGTTATATCATATAGCCATAGGACCAATCGACCAAAAAACGTATTTAGAAGATATTGGAACCAAAGGCATTCAGAAGTTTCTTAGAAATCATAACACTATACCGAATTATATTAAAATCGGTAGGTTTTATTATGTTAACTCCCATATGGTTCAAAATTCGTCTGTTTTTGGTAGTCTATGATGGTATCGTAACCTTATTTAGCATTTAAATGTCTTTTGTAGCTCTTAAGCAATATATCGGATATTATTTTAAGCTATTGGTAAAGGGTATCCCGAAGTCGTCCGCACTTTGACGCGCCATATTCATGTTAATCAGAACGTATGTAGAAAATAAAAAAACTTGGCTTGCCTTCAGTTAAAATTTGGTGTCTCATGGACAGACTTTCAATACCAGAATCGTCGATGCTGTTTACTTTGGAATATTAAATATTTAAGAAAAATCTATTTATTTTAATCCATTATGCTTATGGGTTCGCCTACACGATAAAAGAACTAAAACCTCAGCAACATATCAAAAATAAAAAATGTTGGATCCTAAGTAAAATTTTTTATTTGGATTCATTTTGAATTCAAAGATTTGATGCTCCCAATTTCGCCTTCACAGGTTCAGAAAACTACGCATTTTATACTAAAATAACTTTTTTAATATTTTTTTATATTCTTGGATTATATTTATGCCAACCTTAAGTTAGATATTTACTGACAATTATTTTTAATTATTTTTTTTCAGACTCAGCCCTAAAAAATATCGTCAAAGACAAAATAAGCAAATTGTCGCGATGATACCTAGAGAGACTGTCTGATCATGAAAATTCGCAAGCAATTGATAATAGTATGGACGGTAGAAGTATAAAAAGATTTCACATTTTGGACCTATAAGATAGTTTTGTATAATCATTGTGTAACAACCTATAGCGCAAAGTATTGTTATATATTAATTCACTGGAGATCAAATAATACTGCCTTTTTTTGCTTTACTCATAAAACTAGCTGATTGTCATCAAATGCATTAAAAAAAACACCCTTTAAATACACTTCACAACCCAAAACGAATTTTTTTGATTGGGTATGCGCACGTATGATACGATCCGAACACGAACACATGACATAATATTCCAAATTAAATTGTTCGGTTTGGTTTTTTATTTTACGGAGAATGGCTAAATAAAATAGTTTCAAATAAAAACACATTTTAAAAGAACTCCTAAAAATTCATGCATAACCAAAAACGAATTTTTTTGTTTGGGTATGCGGACGTATGATACGATACGAACACATGACCGATTGGGCCGACAGGGTTACCACGTTACCACTTAAAATTCCAAATTAAGTTGGTATAGCTAAATTGTACAAATCGGATTTCCAAAGTATTCCCTACCTAAATTCAATAGAATGGTTTAAGCTAGTTTAGATTTTTCTAAGATTGACGCATTGGTACCACTGTGCAGTGAAACGAATATTCTTCAAAGTTTCTTTTGGTTATTGAAAAAAAAATTCAAAATTCGTTTTATTATTCTAATTTCAACGGTTCTCAACCACTGTGCAGTGCTCCCTTTCAATGTTCTAGTAATAACGTCTTGAGCGTTGAGTGCGACCAACATTGGATGGCTCTTTGCGTTTGGCTATTTTTTTTTCTTGTTTTTTTGTTTTTTGAAGCAACAAAATTATTTAAATTGCAAAATGCATGAAAGGTCGTCGTTTTTATCAAACTCAATAGCAGCAGTGGCATCAGTGGCATCATCAGCAGCAGCAACAGCAGTATCAGCATCAGTTTCCATCCCACCGGAGCACCCGATTACCCAGCCACTTGGCCGAGGGCCACCTGGGCAAACTTTTCTGTGTAACAAGTTGGAACTCGCCTTGGCCAAAAAAATGTAATTTCTTTTGAAACACATTTTGCAGCATTTTACAGTCAAGTTGAGACACGCCCTCTACGTCAACACGGTTGCCTTGTCGCCCTCGGGCATTCATAAATTCGGCGCATTAGCTGGAGTCTTTGCCGTAACCGTAACCGAAAGGTGTGCTAAAAGTTTTTGTTGTTGTTGTTTCCAAAATTGTAGGTGTATCCGGTTTTGTTGCAGTTATAAGCTCAGATTTTTGCCCAACTGACTGGGCGTAGTAAACAAAAGATGAATTTTTGAGTACTTGCAAACGAAGTGTTAAATAGTTCGGACATATTTTGCAGCCAACATTTTGTCAGTTGGCATGCGGTTGAAACCAAAAAAGTTGGGCAAGGCCAACGAGTGAGGGAGTAAACTGAAAGTGTTACGAAGTTCACATGCCCTTTAAATTTGGGAATTGAAAATATTTTTGAGGCACCTACTTTGTAAGCTTTTTATGGAATGGATGTTTGTGACGCCGATGAATCCTGCACTTTTATACTCCTTCACAACCGAATTCAGAACCCATATGCCAACCAGGGAGGAGTGGAATATAGTTGCAACTGGTCCAGCTGGCTCGATAAAGATATACACGAATGGTTCCAAGCTAGATAACCGTGTAGGCGGAGGCGTCTATGTTGTTTTTCAGGCAGAGGTCTCTACAATCCAGAAGGCTTTGACAACAATAAGAAACCTACAAGTTCGGAATAAGAACATCTGTATCTACTCGGACAGTCAGGCGGCTGTTAAGTCCTTAGCTTCGATGATTTCCTCCATGAAGTCGGTGAATAACTGCCGCTTGTATCTGAAGGAGATGGCTGAGCAGTTTTCAATTCACCTCATATGGGTCCCACAACAAAGGGACATCGACGGCAACTGTCTTGCAGATTAACTGGCTAGAAAAGCAACTACCAGCATCCTCCTTCAAGACTAGAAGGGCCTGGGTATACCTGGTCAGCTGTAAACTGAGAATACGAAATTTTTTGGACATCATGCAAATCTGGCCGACATAAAAGAACTAAGAAACTTTGCTATGTGAACAGAGCCCAGTGCTCAACTGTTATCCGTGCTATCACAGGACACTGGCTGGTCGCAAATCACGAATCCAGGTTGAATGCTCCCCACCATTATTTTTGTAGAAGCTGTGTCGATGAGGAGGACCTGGAGACAGTGGAACACTTTTTCTGTCATTGCCAAGGGGAGGGCAGGGAAAAATTCCGGTTCTTAAAGTCACACTATCTTTATGAATTATCTCAGCTCTCCGAACAGCGTCCAAAATGTCTCTTAAGCTTTATTCAGACTGCCGGATTGCTGTCGCTCCTCATATAGGTCTTCCTCAATAGGAGCTCTTACGTATCACGTATGAGCTAAGTAGCTTCAGCAGTCACACCCTCATCAGTATGGGGGATCCAGTTTTTATTAGCTTTAAAGTTCAACTATCACATACCATATAAACCTACTCCTATAAGCTTAATCCCTTCGCAACCATTCACTAGATAACACAATGGCTCGGTAGTCCTCTAAACGATCTTAATATCGAGCAGGCTACATAAACTCAACTAATCCAAGAGCAGCTCTATTCTTAGCCGTGCACGTATTTTTCCTATCTGCTGCTATTGTTTTCCCATCTGTTTTGTCCATCTCCCATCGACAGGAGCACATCCACCCACTGCAAGGGTATTAAAAAATGAGCATCCAGGAAGCTGTGGCTGACTGAACTGCTGCTGTTGCGGCTTATGACTGCGGCGAAGCTTAGACAAAGCGTAGCAATTAGTGGCGCCCAAGAACGAAAACCCATCCGTTTTGCGTGGCTGACCTCGCTAGGATCCAACAACAACAACCCTCTAAGCCGCACCCAAGTGTTTTTGTTGTTGTTTATTTAGACAAGTTTTGCAACGCATTGTTGCAAATGTTGGGACTGTTGCTGTCAGTGGGTAACTCGTCCGATGCCAATGCAACTGGCAAAGAAAGTATTACGATTTCCATTTATCATAAACAATGTAGATGTTGATTGGTGTAGGTCGTGACCCTGGCCTAAACTAGCGTCATTTCTTTTGAATGGAACCCTTTTACACTGCTACAATGTGGGCATATTGACGAGGGTTGATATTAGCATTTCTGGAAGTGTCAATCGTGGGGATTGCAAGGGAAGTCATACACCCGACTCGATCTGATAAAGATGGTATTGTTGACCTCAAACGCAGGAGCTGTATTCTGTAGGAGAACGGAGGGATATCTCTATTAAAGATAGTTTGATAGTAAATTGATAAGCATGTTCCACCCCGATAGATCAAAGCTACATTTATCAATATGAATGAATTTCTAAAGGCAACCCTCTCCTATGTATACGTGTCTGAGTGCATACACTTACTTTGTCGACATAGTCATAGTGTAATCCTTTGAAGTGGCAAAACCGCCGCCATTTTCATGCAAATGCCGCGCCATCACGTAGCCGACACATTGGCGCAATATCGTGTCGTAAAAGCGCAGCTCGAATGGCAGCAACCGCAGTAACAGACCGCAGGAGGGGGATGTTGGAGAACAGCCTGTTGCCGAAGGGCGTAATTGAATGGCATCCATTACCATTACAATAGGAGTAAGTAAAACTTATGTAAATCACTGTTAAGTCCTATGCCATGCGCATAGAAATCCAAAGCAAATAAAATCCAAATTTAGGGCAGTATATAGTGCGTGACAAGGGCACATTTGAGCGCATGATGACGTCTTGTCCACTGTTGGCTCGCTCTTTGTGCTCATGTTGATGTCATAATTCCTACGCTTTTTTGTAACTTTTCGGTTGTTTTTTTTTTGGCACTTGACTTTGCCTTTGCATGTTTGACCGTGATTTTAGTCGATTTGCGCCTTCGACATAATTAAAATTGTTTACGCACACTTCCGCTTCCGTTGGGCGGCGCTTTGGTCCTTACGCAATTCCTTTGCTTTTGGCAAAGGTCAGCGTTAAACATTGCACAGTGTAGCCCATTAGCCATGACTATATATAATGTTTTCGATTTTTACAACTTGACACTTTTATATTTCCGCACTTTATACGCCTGTTTTTGGCTACTGTTTATTTTAACTTTGCATTTCACACCATGCACATCGTAAAGTTGCTTTGGTCATAAATTCCTTTGTAGTAAAAGGCTCCTTTAATTAGTAAAATTTGCACTTGGCACGCTAATTGAAAAACTTTTCCAGCTACGCGTAAAATGTGCTTGACAAATTTATGATCACGCACTAAAAAGTATGCTACACAATTTTTACTTTTAAGCCTTTGTGGAGTTTCATTTGGAATACAGCAACGTAAGCAGCACTGACGAATGACTGTAGAATTGTAGTGAGGTGGTGGCAATTCGATGTAATTGGGCGTATCTTATCGTATTTTTTTTCTTCAGTGCGGAAAATCAACAAGGTTCACTTTTATCAAAAAAATAATTGCATCAAGCTGCAGAAAGATCGTGAAAAAGCCGAAGAAACAATCTAGAAAATCTGCTGCATACAGACCAATTAGTCTCTTCCAAGATGATATAACTTCCAGCTCAAAAACAAAAACTTTCAAAGTGGCAATTGGGTTTTTGTAAAAGTTATGTCACTACGAAGAAACTTCATCGGGATGTCAACTTCCTCTTGAATGCCCTGGAATTAAGCCTTAACTTATGTCCGGCATAATGGCTTGCTCGCGAAATATAAAAAAATTTCAACTCTTCCAACTCGACTTTTTTGTCATTTTCAATGGAACGACTAATCTATGCAGGTGCACAAAGCATATATGCCCAAGCCCAGAAAAGTATCAAGCGTTGATAATAGTTATAATGTCCTTTTTTTCTCATGGAAACATAAGCTGAAGAAAATGCAGAGCTAATTCATTCATTGGTTTGCTATGACAACCCTTTCTCGAGTTAAGGCCAACCTCAACAGCTCTCGCCAGGCGCCTCTGCTTTGCGCGCACCTTCTCCAATTAGAAATACCAAGGGAGGATAGATTCTCTTCTACTTCATCGTTCCATCGGATTCGTGGTCGTCCATTTCGTCTACCTTTGTCGGCTTAAGCTTTGAATACGTTTCTTGCTGGAGCATCGTTATCCATACGTGCAATATGCACGAGCCAGCGCAGAGGACAACATCCATGTCATCTTAAAGCTCATACAGTTCGTGATTCATCCATATGCGAAAGTCAAAACGAACGGGACCGAAAATTTTACGAAGTATTTTTCTTTCAAATACCCCAAGAGCGGATACATCTTTCCGCGACACAACCCATGCTTCTGCGCCATATAAGAGCACGGGCAAGAAGAGCGTCTTAAAGAGTGTTAGTTTTGTTGGTCAAGAGAGGTCTCTGCTACACATCTACTTACAGAGACCATAGGAACACCTATTGGAAAGTGGGATTCTTCGGTATATCTTTAGGCTGATATCATCGGTGCCAAGGTACGTGAATTCCTTGACGACTTCAAAAGTATAGTGCTCCGCTGCGACATGGGAGCTGAGGCAGCATGCGTCCCTGTTCTCAGACAGCATATACTTCGTCTTGCCCCCGATTACCGCTAGACCCGCTTTCGCTGACCGCTTTTCGATTGCGGAAAATGCAGCAATAATATCTCGTTTACAACGTCCAAAGATGTCGATATCACCAAGACCTGGACACTCTTATAAAAAAAAGTGACAATTCGATCTACACTGCCCTTCCGCAGTACCCCTTCCCTCACGAAATTGAAGAGGTCGCATGATAGAGAGTCGTCTTGTCTGAAATTTCGAACGGTATTAAAAAGTTCGGAGAGATCCGTTCCTACTTTGACTGAGCTGATGGTGCCGCTCAATGTTATTCTGAAAAGACGAATCAACTTCGTAGGAATAGCGAACTCAGACATAGTGGCTTATAGGCTATCCCTTATCAGGCTTTCGAATGCAACTTTGTAATAAATGAAGAGATGATGGGTATCGAACTGTTTTTCGAGGATCTTTTACAGGATTTGGCGTGAAGTGAAGACTATGGTCTATGGTCGACTTTCCAGGTCTGTTGCCTCACTGATAGGGTCCGATCAGCGTGTTGGAATCTGGGCTCAGTCTTTCACATTATACGCTCGACAGAAACTTGTATGATCTTGAATGCAGAGCTAATTAGAAGCTCAGATATAAATATTATTAGACACTTTTAAGATATGAAAATTAAAAAAAGTAAATTATTTTAAAGTGCTGGGGTAAACCTGACCGCCTACCATTTTGCTTATTTTTAATGATCTATACGACTACACTAATCTGAGCACACTCTTACTGAGCTGTTTTTAAAAAACGGTAGCACGTCGGGCTTACCCCATCTGTCGGATTTGCCCCATCTAACCCTATAGTATGAAACTCAACATACAAAATCTTGTAGCCTTTTAGGTACATCACACCTCTATGCTCTCTTTCCTTTTTTCCTTTATCTCGCTTTCATGTTCTGCTTACTTTAGTTTAATTCTGTTTTTATAACGTATACGCAGTGTAAGCTGCCATTACTTTGCTCTTTTAACATTAACTTACAACTCCCAGTTGGTCTATAAATTAGAAACTTTATCGTCTCAGTTCAGTTGAGTTGCCGGCATTGAAAACAAGTTGCAGCTCCGTGTCAAATCGATTGTAGCAAATGCGTTTGTAATGCAATAACAATGAGTTACAATGGCTTACCAATCGGAGCATAAAATATATATGTAAAAGCACAAAATATCAATCTTCTGCAGTCTGAGCTAGGCAATCACTTGCACTTGAATGCGGCCATCTTGCAAACATCGAGAAAACCAAAAAAAATATATATACCCTATATATATTTCAATCTGCAACCTGTAAATCTTGTCGGCGTGTTTTTTTGTAAAATTTTTCACAGTTTACAGGTCAATGCGCTTACCTCGAGCAGCTCTATTGCATTTGCGGCAGCCAAAATATGTGTAGGTGGTAGAATGCCTCAAAGAGCATTAGCTGATGAAGATGCTTCAGTACCACCAAACTGCTACTGGAATTCCAAGTCGTAAGTGGGTTTTTAGACATAGCTAACTATCAGTCTATTCTTGTAAGTCCAAAACACTATCTACTAGATTACGTTAGGTCATGCATTGCGTACTGAAGTACTGAATTAGTCGAACAGGCCACAGCAATCAGCTTTGTCAGGTGTGTGGAATATTTTTTTGTATTGAAAAATATTGCAGCATACTTTTACGAGCGACGTAAATTTTCTTGCTTTGCTTTTACCGGCAGCACATTGCGTATACGCCAACACTGTATGAGTTGAAATGTAAGGAACTCGAGACTGCATAGTGAACTCAGACCATTGACACTGAAATAGTGGAGACCCTATTTTTGTTAGCCCAAAATAATATCTCTTAAACAAGTTAGTACATGCACGTGAAGTTAGTACTGACGTGAAACCAGCCACCGAACAAGCCACAGCAATCAGCTTTGTAAGGTGTGTGAAAAACACAAAAATATTGCAGCATACTTTTAAGAGCGATGTAAATTTACTCGCTTTGCTTTTGCCGGCAGGCAGCACATTGCGTATACGCCATGTGTGTGTTATGCAGCACGCAGCACGTCTGAAAATGCCAGTTATGACTGTGCATATTTTAAGATATTGCCGCTTCCTTCATGCCAGCTGCTTTTCGCCGTGTGACTTTTACCATAAATGCAAAATTTATAATAATAAAAAGGCCAAAGCTGTTGAAAAGCGTATAAATCACGTGCTTAGAAGCAGTTCACTTACTTAACTTTACTTATTAAACAGCGCAAAGCAAAAGCCAAGACAAATGCGTGGCAAAACTTTGTTTGTGATTTTCTTTTTAATGGTTTTAGCATAATAAAAATATCACACAAATTATTATTAGATGACATAGAAATGCTGCTGCGGGTAAAAAGCATTGCGAAATATTTGCACGTATTTGTGCAGATAAACAACTTTAACATAAAGCTGGTTGTATTAAAGTTGGCCAAGATCGACTTGGCGATACACGTTACTCGTTTTGGAAGAAAGCTGATATATTTGGATAAAGATAGTCGAGTTTGGGAGGTCTTCGTTATGACGATATATTAAGAAAATATGCATGTATATATTTTTTATTGGTTTATAGTGCAATCAGTCATATTGCCATCTCATACAAGATCCTCTTGAGCGCATTATGTGAAAGACTGAGCCCGTATGCTAACACACTAATCGCACCCTATCAGTGCGGCTTCAGACTGGTAAGTCCACCATAGACCGAGTCTTCACTCTACGCCAAATCCTGGAAAAGACGCACGAATAACAGTTCGATACCCATCATCTCTTCATCGATTACAAAGCTGCATTCGATAGCCCAATAAGGAATCGCCTATACGCCACTATGTCTGAGCTCGATATTCCTACGAACCTGATTCGTCTTTGCAGAATAACATTGAGCGTCACCATCAGCTCTGTCAAGGTAGGAACAGACCTCTCCGAACCTTTTAATGCCTTTTGAGGTTTCAGACAAGGCGGCCCTCTATCATGAGACCTCTTCAATTTCGCGATGGAAGGGGTACTTCGAAGGCCGGTGTACATCGCAATGGCACTATTTTTTATAAGAGTGTCCAGCTCTTGATGTTATTGACATCATTGGAAGTTGTAAGCGAGATGGTATTGCTGCATACTCCCCAATCGTAAAGAAGTCAGCTAAAGTGGGTCTAGCGGTAATAAAGGGCAAGACGAAGTACATGCTGTCCACGAACAGTAACGCGCCTCGGCTCCCATTAAGTGGTCTAGGAGTTCATGTACCTTGGCCCAGCCTTTAACACCGAAAATGATATCAGCTTGAAGATAAAACGATGAATCACGCTTGCCAATAGATGTTCCTATGGTCTCAGTAAGCAGATGTGTAGCAGAGACCTGTCTTGACCAACAAAACTAATACTCTTCAAGTCACTCATCTTTCCCGTGCTCTTATACTGCGTAGAAGCATGGGCTGTGCCGGACTGATGCATCCGCTCTTGGAGTATTTGAAAGAAAAATACTTCGTAAAATCTTCCGTTCCGTTCGTTTTGAGGACGACTTTCGCATACGAATGAACCACGAACTGTACGAGCTCTACGATAACATAGATGTTGTCCAGTGCATCACAATACATGTATGTCGTACGTATGGATAACGATGCTCCAGCGAAAATGGTATTCGAAGGTCTGCAAAACGAAGGGGACCACCACGACTCCGATGGAAAGATCAAGTAGAGGAGAATCTATCCTCCCTTGGTATTTCTTATTGGAAAAGGCGCGCTCAAAGCAGAGGCGCCTGGCGAGAGCTGTTGAGGTCGGCCATAACCCTAGAACGTGTTGTCAGGGCCACACAATGAATGAATGGTAATAATAATGCTTAGTCTTCAAATTTCGAAAATCCACACCTACTTGGATTAAGTCACTTTAGAACTCAACTTTTCAATCTGCTTAAAATTACTTTATTAAGTCCAAAAAGCTGCCTTGTCTTTGTTACAAACATTTGCACAAACTTAATATAGCCGGTTACTCTATGAGTGCGGTAAAAACAACGACCCAAGAGACAAGTTAAGCAAAACAATGCCAATTTTACACAGAATATTCTTCTGCTGCTACTGCTACTACTCCAGACCCTCTAGCAATTGTCTTTGTTTACTTAGCCTGATTTTGTAAAGTTGTAAACAACACTGCGTATGCGTAATTTGCGCTTAATGGCATTTGTGGCTGACTCTAGTGCATATTTGCGCTGCTTCAATTAAACGCAAACTTTATCCAACTATTTTGCATACAAGCGAATATTTCAATTTCAGAAATTATGCGCTCTCTTTGGCGGAACAACTTTATTTTGTTCAGCAAAACTTTGGCAAAAGTCAAAATCAAAAAAAACGGCTGACTATAAAAAAAGTTGTGGCAGGCTAAGATTAAAGGGTCAAGAAACTGCTACAGTTTTTAATTTCAATGTAAAATAAGCTACATAAGCTGTGCGCAATAATTGACATTCGTGACACATTTGGCAAACGTGCTGTACATAGTATATGGTACATATATATAAATAGTTACTTATGTACATAAGTAAGGTCACAGAATGGATATAGAAAACAAAAGTGGAGTACGCACAAGCTAAATCATACGAATATACAAATACACACGCAGACAGACACAGACCAACAACTCGCAGAGAATTTAAAATCAATGTTTTTTATGTTGGCGCCAAACTGTCCACGAAAATAAAGGCAACTCACTGAATCTCTCTCCCATTCTCTCTCTCCCGCTCTGCATGTCTAGCACGAGGGCGTAGCGGAGCTTAGCCATCCGGTTGCTGCGGATACTGCGGATGCTGTTGCTGACTGACGAATGTTGAAGGCGCCAAAATGGCGACAAACGCACTGACACACCCACACACACACACACGCGCACACATATAAAAACTTATAGACAAAAGCGCGGAGCGGAACGAACTGGCACATGGAACAAAGCTATATAAAACTATATATGAGCTGGCGACGACAGCGCACAAAAAGAAAGTAACACATGTATACGACTCTCTCTGACTCTCTTCTTCTGTCTGCGGGTTTTTGTTACTGTGTGCGTGTGTGTGCCTGTGTGTGGTCCAAGACAAACAACAACAAATTGCTCGAGCAGAGCGCGCTGCACATTAAAAACGCCCAAGACGTGGTCAAAACTGTTGCCAAACATTTTTCATGTTGACTTAATGGACATGGCCGCTTAGCTCTCCTTACTCCTCGTCTAGAGATGCACGCGTGCAATTCATTTGTAAAATGGAAGGCCAACGGGATTAACAAATATAAGGTCTTTATGGCTTATCACTTTGGAAGAGTTTTGGGAGTGTCAACTACATAAGCCATAACTGGTTTGGGAGTTCCTCGTAATTTATTTAAAAGCTCTTTTAGTAATTTGTAAATTATTTGCACAAGGGCGTTATAGAAATTGCAAAGGCCAAGATTTTGTAGTGTCATCTATTTGGAGGATATTCTTAATTAGGCAGCCTTCTTTGAGAAGTTGATGGGTGATAGTCAAAGCAGCGCCATTTTGTCTCCTTATAGGAACAGTACCCACAAGTTTATTTACATTGCGCTTACAAAAGGTTATCGGCCTATCATTATTTCGGCTCAAAAAAAAAAGTAAATCTGCTCATTTACGTCAATCTTCATCACATAGTACCCAAGTTTTGGAAAAAAAAAAAAAAACATTTTTATTAGGATTCGTTTTTGACTGCCCAAATCCGAACTTTTATGCTGTCACCATCTACTGGTATTTCCCTTGCTCATTGTTAGCCCAGTGCTACACCTTTTGGAGAATTATTCACAACTTTGCTATATCTATTACAAGGGAAATTATTTTAATGATAAAATTTGCAAACATCAAAGAGTAGGTAAAAAATGATCTAAGTTTATAACCATAACCACCTACTTTGCCAATTTGTTTAAAACCACATACAGCCACTCATTGTCATCCCTGCTTTACACCTTTTAAGGGAAATTATCCACGACCTTACTAATTCTATTACAAGGGACATTTTTTTACTGATAAAATTTTAAAATATCATACAGTACCTAAAAAATTAGCCAATTTGTTTTAAGCCACAAAAAAAAATATTCGTTTTCAAAGCGAATCCAAATAAAATGTTTTTAATTGTTTCAGAATAAAATACGAACATATTCGTTTACCGCAGCACGGCCGAATTTTTCAACTGCCTGCAACTAAAGATATAACGAGATCATATCATGGAATAGTATAAGTAATTAATGTGAAGATAATGAGATAACAAGATCATATTATGGAATAGCAAAAGTAGATAATGCGAAAATAATAAGATAATTCAATTGACTATCAAATACACGGGAAGTATCATTGCGATCATTTACCAGAAGAGTGTCATAACTCAAAAAATTCGGTTTTTGAGTTAATAATGCAGATTTATTGGTTATGAAAAATGTGCATTGTTCAAAAACTTTATATTGACATTTAAAATACTTTCAGTGTGAGAAGAGAATCGAGTATTTATTTAAATGATTTTGTTATGACATTGTGGGGTCGTTGAAAACTTTAAACGCGTTTTCTGCAAAATTCTTTTTTCTGAGTCTGTGACATTTTTAATTCTCTCTACATTTTCCTCCTCTCAAATATCAGCATGTAGACATCTCAACAAAACGTTTATATCATATAATACATAAATTATTATGTATAATGTCTATATGGCCTATTAATTTCTGTTCCATCTATCATATTTTCCAGATCTGGTCCCTAATGACTTAAGGCTTCCAAACCGCTAGGCTAGGTTAAAGCCTTGGTTCAAATGAAAAGATGATCACTGATAAAATAAATAGTTTAAAGACTTTGGAAAAGATTGGAAAAATGTGAAAAAAAATGTATGTATCGAGCTATAAGGAAACTTGTTGAGAAAAAAAACTATTAGTTTACAAGAATAAAATTTTTAATACACAAATGATAAAGCAATTTTTCGCGTCTCTTTACAGACAGTACAGTACAGAGTACAGGTTCAATTTTGCTTGGTGGCTATACAAAATATGGCAGCAATTTTGATCATGCATCACACTTATGTGTAGACTAATAAGAAATATAAAAAAATACATAAACAAATGCTAGACATTTTTTTTTTTACTTTTTAGATAGAAGTTTTGTTTTGGAAATTAATCGATTTTTCGAGCCGAATCTTTCACTGCCTCGCCTTTTATAAAATTTGGAAACAAATTAGCCGCCTGTGACCAGATCTTGAGATTATGGTGGATGCGTAAGAAATGACCGAATTTAATTTAGTTATACACTGCCGGACAAAAGTTCACTGACACCTAATAATTACTCCTTAAATTAAAAAAATTGATCATAAATGATTGAAATTATTGAAAGGATGTGAAAAAATTTTATTCTAAAGGCTGTACTTATTAAAAATAATCAATAAATTACTTGAACTGTAGCAGATAATATGTTTGTACACATAGAACGATTATACCTTTTTTCTCATTCAAATATCTACCTTTAGCTTTCGACACTTTTCGCGATGATTCGAGGTTTTCAAGTTTTTCAAGAACTGTTGGTTCTAACTGCTTCCACGTCTTCTTTAATGCAATCCAGATCGTCTCTTTCGCAGAGACTGTTTCCTGACTTGATGATCAAGTTCATCTCAAAGAAGTTCGATTGAATTTAGATCAGGGGAGCTACAACAACGTCACTCACGCGAAATACGAAACATCGCTTCATATTACGCAAAACAAGAAGCTCGGAGAAATTATATTTACTGCACAAACAAAAATGATTGACTTTGTTTATTGATGAATTTATGTTATGTTGCTGATAATTCAATATACTTAATCGATCAATTTTAAAACACACTTGAAGCTCTTTGCGAGTTCGCTAATTAATTCCCTATACTTTGTAAAGTGTTCGGATACTTTGCCCGGCGGTGTATTTTGTTTCATATCCCTAAATTACAAACTCTCAAATTACACAACATATTCATAGAAGTTATCAATAATATTTTTTTTTTGTGGATGATTTCGCATAGACATATTTTAAAGTAAATTCATGTTGCATTATATTATAGATATTTTCTCATAACAGTTTTTTTTAGTGATTGCGCCATCTGTGGCATACTACTGGCATCAACAAACAAAAAAACAAACAACACTGGTCCTGCATACAACCTGCAAGAAAATTTCGTGACCAAACGTTTAGTGTTTTCTTCTATGAAGTTCTGTTTATTTTTCATGACTGAATTTTTCCGTTATTCTATTTTACACAGATTTCATTATCATAAATTTCATTTGTATTGAGACCTTGGTGACCTAAATTACGAATTCTAAGCTATGCTCACAGCTCAACTGTTTCACGCCGATGATTTTGCATCCCAGCACGAACTTAATTGGATTTGAACTCCCCAGAGAGTGTGAGCCACGAGAAAGGCACGACTAGCACGCTGCTCTCTATTCTCATCGTATCAAAACGTGGCGTTTGTTGTTGTCCTTCTGATATTTATTTCTTTTCTTTTTTTTTTTTGAATGTGCGTATGCTGTATGTGTGTGCGCGTGTGTGTGTGTCCTGTAATAATATGTATTATGTATATACTTAGAAAGTTGCGCTATTATTTTTGGCTGACATTGCTGCTGCCGACGTCGCAGTCAACGTCATCGTTGACGTCGCTGCGTAACGCTGCTGGCTTCTTGGCTAGAAAACAATTGTGCAGACATTTTGGCAGCAGCAGCTCAAAAACTATTACACCAGCCAGTCAGCCATTACTGACGCTGTGTGTGTATGTGTGTGTGCTAGGAAGCATGTGGGCGAGTCCTTGGTCAATTCATGTGGCTTTGCTTTTGGTTTGTGTCTCGCTTAGTTTTACATATTGCCCGGGACATAGATTTTAAGCATTTTTGGCTCAAGTTTCGATTTCAATGAATACAGACGAGCTCATATGTTTATATATTTTATGTAATAGCTGGCCATTAAGCGCAGCTGCCTGCATGTATGTAATTGTGTGGGAGCCTTAGCCTTAGCCAGTGAATGTCAAAGTTGTTAAGGCGACAAGTGATCAAGTACTATATATTTTCTGAATATATGTGTAATTTGATTGTTGCACAAACTCATTTAGAGTCATTAAAAAAAATGATGAGCACATTATGTCAGCCATAACAGTTAATTTCAAAAGTTTATTGTCAAGGTCATAAACTGTACTGCTCAGCTTTAATGGGTTAAGTATAACAGTTGCTGATACTAATTTCAAGCTGCGCCTATAAGATAGACTATGTTTTTTGCTCATTCTGTAATAAGCTCTAACATTTGTATAACAGCTGTTAATTATGAGAGGCGCCATCTTTTATTTGGTTAGTATGGAATGGCAAACTTTTTAATATATTTTGGCATAGCTATTAAAGTTGATTTGACTTATTATTTATGGAGCATTTTTAATTTCTGGAAGTGTGCCGAACAATTCGTCGTCGTGATTGCATTAAAAAATAATAAATATTTATGACTTCACAATATAAAGTATACGGCAGCTACGAAGTATAACAGTTTTTGATACTAATTTCAAGCTGCGCCTATAAGATAGACTATGTTTTTTGCTCATTCTTTTATAAGCGCCAACATTTGTATAACAGCTGTTAATTATGAGAGGCGCCATCTTTTGTTTGGTCAGCAGATATGTGAAATGAAAATCTTTTTAATATATTTTGGCACAGTTATTAAAAAGTTGATTGACTTATTTTTTTCTATAGAATGAAGAACTTTTTAATATATTTGGCTGTAAAAACAGCTATTAAGAAAGTTGATTTAACTTATTTATTAATGGAGTATTTCAAATTAGTTGAAGTATGCCAAATAAAACGTCTTCGTGATTGTATTAGAAAAATAATAAATATTTAGGACATCACAATATAAAGTATACGGCATCAGCTCTATGCAGCTACGAAGTATCTTTAACATGCAAATGGGTTCTGAGCATCTATGCCAAATTAAATTAATAAAAAAAAATGAATTGTTTCCCGAAGACGATTTCGGCCCGAGAAAAAGAAAGGCGGTTTGCCTTAAGACTACTAATTGGTCCAAAACCCTTCCGTGGCATTAACAGGAATCACTTTAAGTTGCTATTATTATTATTCTCAGACAAGCCAAGCAACTCCTTGATTCCAATAACTCGAATAGATTCCAGAAAATCTTACAAAAAGACTTGAACTCACTAAGAGAAACTTTGTAGACTATAGAAAACTGCACACTCTTCACTCATATACCTAAGTTATATTTGAAAACATTAATAATGGAGGAGGATACCTAAAGTACTTTAAATCAAACGCTTAAAACACATTTACTGGTTCTCCGTTCTTTCTTTTTGCTTTGAACACTTCAACTTTTTTTGATTATTTATAACTATTTCTTCTCAAAATAGTAAAAATGACAAAAGTAGAAACGGACATTAAAGTTGAACTCCAACGACTTTAAGATACCCTGTACATGCAAAAAAAAAATAATATAATAGCAATCAAAGAATTATGGACAAAAAACGTTTTTTAACTAATCAGTGTTACGAAGTTTATATATTAATTAGCCTCTCTGGAAAACCTTCTGATTTGTTATATCTATATATATAAAAGAAACTTATGTTTTACGTGTTACGGATGTTCTCATGAGCGCGTCGATGAATTTCAAATCTGATTTTTGCATGTGTTAGAAGTTGTCAATACGGAGGTTTTAAGCCTATTGTGTGTATTGGTTCGTGAGATACGATACACTATAATATCACCGTGGTAGAAAATTGTTCAACACCGGGTATTGGACATTAAGTGCAGACGGTAGCGTAGTCGCAAAGGGGTTGAAATGTAGTTTCTGTGGGGCATGAATTTATTAGAGATGCGAGCTCTCTGAAGAATACTTAAGTTCGTCCATACGGCTTTTTAGAGAGTCAACTAATCCAAAAATCGTATGCTTGTCTAGATAAGCTAACTAGAGAACTTTAAGATATTTATACACTTTAAGAGTATTCAAAAAGTTTGGGCAGGACGCGTCTGCCGGGCTCACTAGTTATTTATATAAACAAACCTTTTATTTGGATTCCTTAAACTTTTCGTTTTGTTTTTCGTGATGAAACTTATCATCATTATAATGATATCTGGAAATTTTGTTTTCTACTGACCTCATCATCTCTGATAGCCTAGCTTTTATACAAACAGACGGACAGTGGATTAGGTTAAGTTAGGATAAGTTGTAAAGCCAGCTCAGATAGATGACCATGAGGTCCATTGTGTTGCCGAATTAAAAGAAGGCAACGAAAGGAATTGAAGAAAGGGAGGAAGAGTGAAGGAGCATCAAAAACTGTACATCCCCAATCACGTAAGTCTCTCATGTTGTAGAACCATTTAAAGGATTCGACAAAAGGAGCCAGATCCAATATGGGCACACAGGCTAGACTGCCAAGATCTTTAAAGAATGGTTTACCCAGTAACTGGGTTCGTCTTCTAAGAAGCGCCGGGCAGTCGCAAAGCAGGTGCTGTCTCTTTCTCATGTTTGCCGTTGCGGCAGAAATCTTGATGGGAAACGTGCAACCTCTCAGCCATATTGCCTCCGTTACAACGCCTACCACCATCCTAGTCCTGTTTTTATGGAAGCGCAGGAGGTCAGATGTTCGCTTTGGATTATATCTTGGCCGGAGTGCTCGAGAGATGCGACAACCGGACACCATGTCCCATTCTCTTTCCGCCAGAGCTCTAGCCTTCTCCCTGATTTGCAATAGGACGTTCTGTAATGGTCCTTCTATGTCCGTAGCCGCAAGGCTACCTGCCGGACCTGAGCTGTTCCTGGCGCACTCGTCCGCCACCAGGCACGCCTGAGTGACCCGGAAACTAGCAGAGGGTTATTGAGTGGTGATGCATACGATTGAGCGGTAGCGTCGTGTTACAGTTCAGTTTACTCTTTATGGTATGCGATACCAGAGCTTAAACAGCAGACAAGAATTACAATGTTCCTTGGACTTCCATCCAAGGTGCCAATAGGCCTAGCCGCTTGCCAGACTGCGTATATCTCTGCTTGAAAAATGCTACACGAGTCGGGAAGACGGAATGAAAGCTTAGTCGAAAGCTTTTCAGAGTAGATGCCTCCTGTGCTCCCCTCATCCTCATCCATCTTCGAACCATCAGTATAGATTATCTGCTCGTTCCCTTTTAAGGGGTTCTTTGCATTCAATCTACCCTCGGAAAATGGATTAGTCTACATAAATTTGTTTGGACCCCCTGACCGTATTGGTGGTAACTTAGCTAGGTTATATAACCTTGCTCTAAGTTAATATACTCTTTGTCTTAAGATACAGGGTATGAGCACCAAAAAGAAAATGGGGAGAAAAACAGTTAAGACAAGAATTTAACACTTAAGAGGAGCACTCAATTTCAGTGGGAAATGAAAATGCAGAGAATTACCAAAGAGGAGCTGCTGCAGCTGCATACAAATTGCAACCAATCATTTACGTGCAGAAGATGAAAATTCGAAAGCTAGGGAAGAAGGAATGAAGATGTCGTAGAAACATTTGATTTTATTTTTAAACAATTTTGTAGTTTCTTTTAATTTTAATGCACAACACATACTTGGGAGCGCTATCGTGACATTTGGATTAAAATATAAAAAAGTTAAGAGCTTAAACGCTTGGACTAAATTCGCCGGATTCTACGTTAGTCTCATCTAGGCTTTAATTTAAAATAGTAACCTAGATTTGTTCTTTGAAATTCGGCGGAACTTGCATAAAAAAATACCAGACACTCTTCAAATTTTGTTAAGTATTTATTTTACATTAATATAAAATTTAAATAAAAATAAATTTAACGCTAACGTTACAAAATATTTAAAACGTATGGCATATAATATCGTATAGTAAAAATATTTAGTGCAAATATTTCAAGAATTTTTGTATCTTTCCAAATTTAAGCTACTTAACAATGTGCATAGTATTTAAAGTGTTATATAACTAAATGCATGCTTATATGCGTATATATGTACGTGTGTTGGTGTTGGTGTATATATGTGCAAGTATGTACTATATGTATGAGTATGATTAATGGTCTTAACGCCTCAGTCCGGCAGCTGACAACAAACTAACAAACGTGGCCAATAAACTATAACCCAGCTGGCGGCTGCTTATCAACGTTGGCGCGCCATTGCATCCTTCCGAGGTGCAGGTGCAGATCACTTGCTGGTAGCCCTCATTGTCAGCCGTGAAGCAGGCATTCTGCATCTTCTCCGGAATCCAGCCACAGCTGCGTTCAATGCGATGCTCATCATTGACGTCAAACTTTAAGACGGTCTTGCGGCAGAATGCCTGCTCCTCGGACTTGGCCTCACAATCCTTCAAATACTGGTTATCGCGTTGTGCCCGAGGAGTGTTGACCACCAAGGCGCCGCAGTCGTCATTGTCGTGGGAATTACATTGGTGACAGCGCAGAGCCGACACTGTAAGAAAAGAAAGGATACGGATGAATATTCATGAAAAACGGAAAAGTTTGACGTAGAGTAAATCTTAAGCAGAAATTTAGCTCAACATGACCAAAGGAACCAGCAATAATCATTAAAAACTTTCAAACCAATCTCAGCTGTGCAGTCAAGTCAAGTTCGGTTCAGAGTTGATTGAACTACTCCTAAACTAGTTTCCAGTTTGCCAATTTACTTTAATCTCTTGCAAAGTCTAATTGACTAGCTCGCTTCAAATTAATACTAGTATTCGGAACTAGTTCAAACTAAACTGACGTCTGTTAAGTAGTTCCAATGCCACGAAATAATTACTAATGACATTTATACGTCCTTCAGTCGGCATTCATCAGTCCAAAGTCCCAAGTCGACATATATAAGACTGCGGCGCCCTTTTCAAAACGAGACATTTTGACAGGAAATTCTCTCATTGTTGCAATTTGCATGCGGTGCAACTGTCAGCGCAAGTCTTCCAGTTACCAAGTAATAGTCCGTCCGTCCTTAATAGTCCGGAATGGGTTTCTGGCTTGGCTTGGCTTGGCTTCTTGTTGTGTTTTCTATATTTTGTGGCAGTTGCAGCAGGTTGAATAATTGCATGTCAACTGCTTTTGACAAAAGGGTCCGGTTGCTGCTCAAATACCAAATAGGCAATTGCCGGCACGCAAATACAAGAAAAACTGCGTAAAGAAAGTGAGTAGCGACTAGCATATGCCCTACCTTACTGAAAAGTTGTCTAAAGAGGCGCTTAGATTTTTGATGGAGTGTTTTTTGTTTATTTTAATAAATTTATTTAAATTCTGCAAATTCAACTTATCGATTGATTGCCAATGAAATAAATATTCGAAAAAAAAAATTCTGCAAAGAAATATTAGAATCTTAAGAACAAGAGGAATTTGAAGCTAAATATATCAAAAAATCTATTCTGGTCAAAGCTTCACCAAAAAGTTACTCTAATAAAACTCTTTACAAGAATTTACACTGAGAAAAAAAATCAAGTATATCGTACTTAAATCCGCACTTGATATGGTTGGAAGAACGAAAATACTGAAATGTAGAATTTCGATCTCACATCAAGTATTTCGATTGAAAGTCTGAAATTCTTGAATTAAGAGCGATATTTTTCAAAAAATGAGGACGAAATATTCTTGAAATAATTTACTTATTTAGATTTAAAAATCTTATTTCAAGAATATTTTGAACTTAAATTAAGATAACAAAATACTTGATATGAGTATGGAAAAATCTTGAAACAAATTCTCAAAATATTTACATCTTAAATCAAGTTCATATTTACTCTTAAATGTACTTGAATCAAATCAAAAAACTCTTGATTAGAGCACATTTTATACGTGAATTAAGGTTTACCTGACATTTAAAATAAGAAATATGTAATCTTGAATCAAGACTTCAAGATTTTGATCCAAAATATTTGCATCTTGAATCAAGCCCATATTTACTCTTAAGGTAAGTACGTAATGTACTTGAATCAAATCAAAAAAAATTTTGACTATAGATGTCAAAAACGACTCATCTTAGACTCAAATAAAATAATTATAGACTAAGTTTGAGGCAAATCCGACCTAGTAATTGGTTTTCACTACAAATTTAGCTAATTTTATACGGATCGACTCGTCTTATATACCAAATTAAAGCTTACACTTTGCCGCAACTTTCTAGAGGTACCGCTTTCTTCTGATAAGTTTAAATTTTGCAGATATGACCATTTTTATACAAAAAAATGTAATTTTTATAATTTTCAAAAACAGCGGGGTAAGCTCAACCGCCTATTTTTAGGTTGATTTAGCACAGATATATGTAATATTAATTTAATGGTTTTTCAATTACAAATCAAAAGAGCATGTTATTCTTGTACCAAACTGAATATATTTATTTTTAAAAATCGAAATGTTTGGAGCAAGTAAATCGAAATAAAAGTTAAAAGATACTAATAAAGAATAATTGGGTAGCTAAGTAACTCATCAGAGTTACTCAACTCATCAATTTTTGAAATTTTCAAAATTAGTGGGGTAAACCCGACCGCCTATTTTTTTAAAAGATTTAGCACAAATATAATATTAATTTAATGGTTAATCGTTTATAAATCAAAAGAGCATGTTATTCTGATACCAAACTGAATCTATTTATTTATTTTAAAAGCTGGACATCTGGTTGGCCCCACCATTTATTGGTCGTATTTGCCCCACTGAGTCATTTTTGATGACGACACGAACAAGAAAAATTATACGAAATTTCTAAACAATGCTAGGCTTATATATATGTCCTTTATTTTGCAAGAAATTATTGGTAGTAAAAAAATACATAAGAAGCTCACAAATTAGAGCCAAATGGTTCCAAGGAAAGTTGTAATTTCTAAAATGTTCTAATTTATGAAAGTATTTTTTCAATGAAAAATGAAAAAAGGATAAAACAGATTGATTTTTAGTTCATTTTTATTTTAAATGCTGCAGTAGTTTTTAAAAACTAAATATTTTGGGTTCAGAAAATTTACAATTTTTTTTAAGCACCGTTTTCGAGATTTTTTCGAAAAACAAGTTTTTAGGCACTTTTTCATTTATTTGTCAATATCTCGGGAACAAAATTTTGCATCGACATAAACATCGACATAAAAATCGATTAGATCGAATTTATTGATATGCTTTTTACAGTGATATGTGGTATATTCACATTTTAAAATTTCCAATTTACAGCTTGCGTTTTTTTACAGAACTTGTTTTTTCTAATTTCAGAACTTAAAATGCAATGAAAATCTGGTTCTAATTTCGTAAATTTGAAATTTGTTAGCGTTCTAAGTGAGATTCCAATGTAATAACAACATTTTAAGCAAAAACATTTTAAGTGATCAAAGGCCAATAAGCCAAAAACCATTTTCTTTTATCCTTCATTTAACGAGAGAAAATGCTTAAAACTATTCTCAAAATTAAAATAAAAATCGTAAAAAAAGTCTTCTTGTCGTTTAAGCATGCTACCATTTTGGTTTTTGAGAAACAGTAGGAGGTTCGGTTAGCCCCACCTGCAGACCCCGACGAAACATATCAAAATTATTTCGATGAGATTTAAGTTAATACAAATTTATCTGTTTAGGGATCCTGATGTGGGCTTACCCAAACTGTCGGATTTGCCCCATCTTATCCTATTATATTTTTGAAAATAGCTCCCTAAACTCACCGAAATTGTGTAATCAACTTGCTCAGTCTTGCCGTTTTTAAGAAACATTAGGAGGTCGGGTTTGCCCCACCTGCAGACCACGAGAAAACACACGAAAATTGTTTCGAGCAGTAACAAAAAAAGATTTTACTTAAGACAAGTGAATCTGTTTAGGGATCCTGATTTGGGCTTACCCACACTGTCGAGTTTGCCCCACCTTATTCAATTATATTTTTATGATTAGCTCCCTGCAGACCATGATGAAACACACCAACATTGTTTCGAGGGGTAGCAAAAGCTGATTTTACTTAATACAATTTCATGTGTTTAGGGACTCTGGAAATATTTTCCAAAGTCTTAGTCTTCCTAATTCTTTTAATTCCTGATTTCTTAACTTTTATTCAAAAAGTGTTAGCGACTCGTTTTTGCAATTTGTTCAGTTCCGTCCATATTTCATAGGATCAGACATACAACCTTTTAGCTGCTACCTACTTTTGGACGAAACTAATATGCCCTTCTGCCCAGTGAGTGTAGAGTGCATAAAAAGAGTGGCATAAAAAACATTGCAACAGCAAGGAACGGGATAGCTGTTCGTTCATTGAAGAAAGGGCACAGCAAAAAGTTAAACAGACAAAAGTTCAGGGGCGTCCATTTTGGGTGGGCGTCAGCAACTTGCCACTGCAATAATATTCGACTTTAATAGAGTGCCAGCCAGTGCAAATGGAAATGGAATCTGAGTTGAGCTGAATAGCTGCCACACGGGGCGTATGAGTAATGTAATATGCATAAGCAAAATTGCAGGCATTTGGGACAGCCCCAACCAATTGCGGCATATTACATCAAATAAAATTTGCTTAAAATTCTCATTGTTTTTTTTTTCTTCTTTCTCAAGTTTGGTTTGGTTTTACATAAAAGAAGAGAATTTTATGAAGTGGACTTGTAGAAGGGCTGCATATTCATTAGTTTTTTCTTTGACATGCAAACTAATAAAAAGAAGTTCAAGTTGGGGGCGTTTTATTTTTCCTAGCCAAATACATCCTCTGGAATTGTAATTTGGTTTTTATGGTTTATGATTTCAAGCTGGGTAAGGGTATATAGAGACGTTTGTATGCATAATACTCAAATGCCTATAAAAATATTTACTCGGTATATTATGACAATTTTATTAGGTGTTAGTTTTAGTTCTCGGCATTTTTAAACAACTTTAGCTACTGACTTAATGCTTGCCCTTGATTAGATCATATATGTTAAAATAAATAAATAGTCTATTAATTTTTTCAATTTTCCAATATGGGATACACAATCTTTCTCTTCCACGAAACATCTGCGCCAAACTAATCAACTTAAGCATTCATTTCAAATCGTACGTAATTCATAACCTCAAATTTATTTTTGGCTTACATTTTTACTTAAAACATCTATCTATTGTTCTTCTAACAAATCATGTAATTGGCTGATTTAAAATGCCATACAATCCCTCCCAATCACACCTAGACTTAGCCAACTCGGAGCTTAACAAGCTCCGCTGCTTGGAAAGCGTGCAATGTGGCATGGCTTTCCACATCAGCGCATCGAGCGCGTAAATTAATGTGATTTGGTTTCGAATTTCGAGATTTTTGTACCAAACATTTTATCAAATTAAATTGTTAACTCAATGTCAGAGCAGAGAACAAAAAGCAAACCCAAAACAATAAGCCAAATTAAGCAGTTTCTTTTGCATGGAAATGCGTGTTGGAAAATCAATTTATTCATTGAAACAATCTCTAATTACTTGCTCAGTGAATTAAATTACTTAAAAAAAAAACAAGTTTCGGTTTTTACTCACAACACAAAACGACAAAAGAAAAAACTAGTACAAACTGCAATATTTTTACACAAGTTCATTTATCTATGACAATGCGCTACACAGTGACGTAGATAGCTTTTTGACGACAGAAGAGGGTAGTTCAAGGAATATATATATATTTTCAGTTTCAGAGAAGAATTTGCTGTTCTCTAGAACAATTGAAATTTTAATATTACTGCCGGATTATGTTTAAGCTGAACATGTGTTAAAAAATAAAAAATAAAATTTCTTACACGACGAGAGGCAAGTCAAAAAAAAAAAAGCATCAATTTTTGAATCGTTTGGATTGGTATATATAAAAAGAAGAAAAAACGTATTATTAGGTAAGTATGTTAAGGCGGACTGCCCAACTCACTTAGGCCAAGTACCAATCCTTTGTGATACCGACAATGGGGATAAGGATATACAATAGACAGGAAAAATTGGGGAAATAGGAAAAGTGAAAAGTGCAGGACAATGCTTAATGTGGGATTCGAGTCCACAACATCTAAGATGATAGTCTAGTGTTTCTAGGCTATTGAAGTCGCTAAACTTATTAAGATAAACTTTTCATAAAACATTTTAGAATAAATCAAGGGTCTTCACCCCTGTTCCTTTAAAGACATCCCGATTGTAGCACTCCCTGCACTTTTATTTTTCAGAGCGCTCATCGGACTGAGAATACTGCAGTCATGCCTGTCCGATCTGAATATACCCCTGTACCAATATAGCACGCCTTTCGAATTCGCACCCAATTATTAAAAGTCAGGACTTAATCGGAATGCAGGATACACCACAATGAAGTCATTGTCATTGAATTGCCGACTTGAGATATTAAAAATGACGTGGGTCGGGCGTAGACGATTTTGGCATACCCTGTACTAACACATTTCAATTAAATCCGGTAAATTACTTAAGATCTCAAAAAGGCCTTTGATTACAAAATATTTTTATGATATCTTTATGGACCGAAAATAGACGAATTTTTCATCAAACCCTTTTGAATAAACAATCCTATGTGGTATAACTTATTCGATTTTGATCAAATTTGGAAACTCTAAGAAACCCATGATTCGCCTCCTCACAATTAGCTAGCCACCAGAACGGTTGTTCAAAAGGTTGCCTAGAAAACACTTGACTGAGAGTCGGAAGTTTGTGGGCTGCTTTAACCGTTCAGCAAAAAAATAATTTCTAACCACTCTTAAGTGAATGGCGATCAGAAATTTTTCGCATTAGAATGCACTTCTGCGAACGTCTCCATCCTTTGGTACACTGCTTGGTAATTAGAAAAAACTTGGTTATGAAATAATTAAATTAAAAAAATAAAAATTTTATCTTATAATTTAGATGAATTTACATATGAGATCATAACGGATTGATGATTAGCCTAATTTCTGTGCATTTTTTATATTCCAATCTATAACTCTCGATGTTTTCAACAGATTAAAAAAAATTTTGAAACTAGCTCTTAAAGTCTCAGAGATCCGTTTGCTCATACTTATAAACAGACTTGGCTTTTAAGGTACAGCTGTTAATGATCAGAATATACATAAATCATGATGCAAAGAATTTTGCAAGGTGACGCAAACAATCGGATCGGGTTCACATTTTGTAGGGTAGCTGTGTGAAATACTGAACCAATTTTGATCAAAGACACAGATATAAAGACTTACCTTAAATTAAATTTATATAAATTTGGTTGCGTTATTTTTTGAAAAAATAAAAAAGTTTTTCTATCCTCAAACAAAATTGTATGACAACAATGTGCTGTAATGAACTAACATACAAATGTTAGTTAACAAAATACCACAAAGGGCCTATCCTTGGCCTAAGTGAATTGGGATGTCGGTCCCAACTGCCGCCCTAACCTAACCTAGTTAACAGAACAGATGCAGGCATAAGCAGAAAGTAAGAAAAGCCTTTTTGTGAATATCGCAACTAAATTTATGTGAGCTTAATTTAATATAAGTTTTTACGTTTGTGTGAAGTTTGATCAAAATTGGCCCACTTTTTCATGTAGCTACCATACAAAAAGTGGACCCGCTCTCTTTTGAGAAAGACACGAATAAAGGAACTGTGCTTTGCGCGACCTTCTTATTGTTGTATCTCATGTACATAAATACTTTATGGGATCTGTCACTATTTTTACCGATCGTTATTATTTCTTTATAGTGTACAGTGGGCCCGATCATATTTATTAAAAATTTATTGCAGATGCCCCGTGGTATATCCGAAATCGAAACCTTCACAAGGATCTAGGCATTCCCTATGTGGGTGATGTATTAAATAAACTTAGCGACCGTTACGCTGATCGCATAAGGAACCATCCGAACTCACTTGCATGTGCCCTGGCCGGTCATAGACCTAGAAGACGCCTAAAACGACTTCATCCAAACGACCTCAGAAGGTCGTCTATATATTGTACATATATAGAGTAACCTAAATGATACCACACAAAAGGTTTCTTTAAGTGTATAGTGACTTACTTTTCATAAATATTGGATTATAACCCATAAAATCAAGGTTTGATTTCCATTAATATATATTCGAGAAAAAAAATCCTTTTTTACAGACCAAAATTGAAAAATTTAGCTTGTTTTTTTAAAAATAATTAATCAATTAAAATTGAACCAAATTTTAAATGAGCATGAGCCAGAGAGTACTAAAATATAGAGGCGAAATTTCTCTCTTGAATGTAAGCCTCCGAAAAATCGCGCGCCAGATGGGGTCGGAAACAACAATGTGTGCATTTGCTTTTACACCAAGCGCTCCCATCTGGCGCGCGATCTTTCAACTTTTTGAGTTAATTCGCCTCTACTCTACTACTCTCTGCATAAGCCAAAAATAATAAATGTCTTTGGAAAATTTTAGTTATTAAGGTCCATAACTAAAAAGATTCTGTCTACTTTTAAAAAGTTATCTTTATTTGGTGCATTCTATCAATTAAAAAAAAAATTAGGGCACCATAATTTTTTTCGTAAAATTGGTTAAGTATTTGCTAGTTTTAAAAATGTCAAAAATTTTATTGCGTAGGTATATTATTTGCCATCCAGCCTACGATATACAAAAATATATAATTTTACCAAACAGAAACTTTTATTTAAGTCATAATTTCTTTCAGATTACGAGGCGTTATAGTAGATATCCAAAATAACCCCCTTTAACTACGCCATATATACTTAATATACTACGTCAGAATTGCACAGCTCATTTTACACTCGTTGCTCGCGGTTGACATTTTCCGGAGCCTCACAACGCCAAGTTTGAAGAGTGTCTACCCACAGTCACCTAACAATTTTATTTACATATATTTGCATAGATTTATAAACAAGTATTTTAGCTCTTAACTTAACTTAACTTAACTTATACTATATTTAATGAGAAACTTAGTATAGTTGGTATAGTAACAATTACCTGATAAGAAGAGATTAGCAGCAGCCAATGTAATTAACACGACGTAAGCGAATGTTGTTGCCATTTTAAATTGTTTCAATGTTAATATATTTGGTTTACGTTTTTGGTTTATGTATTGGCTATAAACTTGTGTGTGTTTATAAGTTGCGGTTTTTATACGGTTCTGGTTTCTGCTATTTGATCCGAGTTTCAACTCGTGCGGTGTGAAAGAGCAGGCAGGTAACGTGTGTAGTATTATGTATTATGTAAATGGAATTCTGTGTGTAGAAAGAAAGAGATAGAACAAGCGTGAATTACGTTAGTTGTTTATTTTTTATTTATTTTTTGTTGCTGTTGGTATATTATAATTTTATTAACAAACACAAACAAACACACACACACAAATACGCGGTACTTGGCATTTTCATTAGCATGACGTTGATAAAATGTTAAAAGATTTATAATACACAGTAACACTTTATTGTTTATTGTATAAAGTGGAGCTGCATGACAATTTTTAGCGCTTTTTTTGTTTAATCGCATTAATTATTTTATTTATTTAAGTTACAGGCGACTCGCGTAAAAGTATTCCATTATGTGACAATTGTTTAATGTGAATGTGTTAACATTAAGTGCTCCAAATTTTGAACAATTTAGAAAAGGATAGCGACGTCAGGTTCCGACTGCCACCATAACCTTATCTAGAAAAGGCCTATAATATTTTGGAAATAAACTATGTTAATTTTTTTTTTAATTTTATAGCGATAATTTCTTTACACGTAAATATTTAATAAGAATTTTGGGGGCTCTTCAACCAGAAGTCATGCGAAATTGACCATTTTATCGAAATTAATTTACATTCCCAAATGTAATAAAATTTTTTGTAATATTTAAATTTTTTGTATTTTTAATTTTGAAGATATTTTATAGTTTTTAAATGTTTTATATTTTTAAGTTTTTATATTTCTTAAATTCTGTTTATTTTGCTTATTTTTTAGTTTTTAAATATTTTTTTTTTTATATATTCCTTATTTATTTATATTTCTTATATTTTAAAGTTTTTTAAATTTTTTATATTTTTGGTACACTTTATAATTTCAAAATTTTGGATATAACTATAATATATTATTTATACTTTTCTTTTTTTATATTTTTTGAATGTTTATATTTTTAAATCTTGTATATTTTTAATATATTAAAATGTTTTATTCTTAATTTATTTTTTATATATTTATTGTTTATTTACATATATTTTTAATATTTTTCTATTTCTTATGCTTTTTCTTTTTTATATTTCGTAGATTATTCATATTTTTGATACATTTTATAATTTCAAAATTTTTGATATAACTATAAAATATTTTTTATACTATTCTTTTTTTTATATTTTTAAATCTTGTGTATTTTTATACCCTGTACCGTATGGTCCAAGGGTATATTAAGTTTGTGCAAGCCGAAAATGTATGTAACATATAGAAGGAGACGTCGGAGACACCCCAAAGTTACCTAAAATATGATCAGGGTGAATAGAGAAGTCGATATACCCATGTCCGTCTGTCCGTCTGTCCGTCCGTCTGTCCGTCTGTCCGTCCGTCTGTCCGTCCGTGTGAACGCCTAGATCTCAGAGATGGTAAGAGCTAGAGTTACCAAATTTTCACATTAGATCCCATATTATTCCATAGGAGGCAAGTTTATTTTATTTTTTTGATATCGGGGATAAATTATATAGCTCCCATGGGGGTGTTTGAGACGACCTCGACAAAAAAAAAGCGTTTTAGATGAATAATTCATTTGTTTATGAAGATATCGTAACGAAATTTGGCAATCGAAAGTTTTTTATAGTTCCCAATCACTGTACCAAATTTGATCAAAATCGGTTGACTATATCATATAGCTCCCATAGGACCGATCGGCCAAAATAACTTTTTTAAAGAAAAATTGGCTATATTTCGTTTTTTAATAAAGATATCCTAACCAGATTTGGCGTTTGGAAATTTTTTAGACCACTTAAGCAATGTGCCAAATTTGAACAAAATCGGTGGACTATATCATATAGCTCCCATAGGTCCGATCTTCCAAAACATCGATTTTTTAACAAAATTTGTTGTGTTTCGTTTGTTTGTTAAGATATTGGGACCAAATTTGACATTCGTGAGTATTTTATAGTTCCTAAGCACTGTGCCAAATTTAATCCAAATCGTTTGACTAGATCATATAGCTCCCATAGGACCAATCGGTCCAAAAACACGTTTTTTATACAAAATTCGATGTGTTTTGTTTGTTTGTAAAGATATTTGAAATAACTTTGGCATTCATATCTTTTTTAAGGTATTTAAGCACTGTATCAAATTTTATTGAAATCGGTTGACTATATCATATAGCTCCCATAGGAACGATCGGTCAAAAAAAAATTTTTGCTTAAAAATTCTTCTGTTTTTGGTTTTTTGTGAAGAAATCGGACTTTATTACAAGCTAGTGGTACAGGGTATCCTAAAGTCGTCCGCGCCCGACTTTACGTCCGCCATTTTTATATTTTGTAAATTTTTTATATTTTTGATGCAATTTATAATTTCCAAATTTTGGATATAACTATAATATATTTTTTATACTTTTCTTTTTTTTTATATTTTTTGAATGTTTATAATTTTAAATCTTGTATATTTTTATATATTTTTAAATCTTGTATATTTTTACATATTTTTAAATCTTGTATATTTTTATATATTTTTAATCTATTCAAATTTTTTATTCTTCATTTATTTTTTATATTTATTGTTTATTTATATTTTTAATATTTTGCTATTTCTTATGTTTTTTCATTTTTTTTTTTGTATTTTGTAGATTATTCATATTTTTGATATTATTATAAAATAATTTAAAAAATTTTGATATAACTATAAAATATTTTTTATACTATTCTTTTTTTTATATTTTTAATTCTTGTATATTTTTATATATGTATTTTTCATCTTTTCATTTTTTTTTAATTTTTTATTCTTCCTTTATTTTTTATATATTTATTATTTAATTATATTTCTTATATTTTTAATATTTTTCTATTTCTTATGTTTTTTACATTTTAGAAGTAGTTAACAAAACTGCTAAAAATTTGCTGATTTTAAGGGAAATTAGTGAGATTCAGTCAAAATTTGCGACTTGATTTCGTTAAAATAAAGTGCGCGAACAATGCTGAGAAGTTCGCTAAGTTAATACAGTCAAGCTTCACTACAACGAACTCCTCTACTGCTGTTTGGATTTCCTTATAAGCCACTTTTTTGAAACAAATTTTCTAAATAATGAAATAATGAAACAATCAATATCTATATTATACCTTATATCGCTATAAGGAAGTTCGAAAATGTGAGGTTTTGAAAAGAAAAAGCACATTTGGCTAGTTGTTGGAGTATGGCAAAATTTTGAATACCAAAAGAATGAAAACTGGATGTAAGTAATAAAATTTTGGAAAGAATTTCGAAATTTTAAAGTTGAATTAAACGAGTTCTTAATAACATTTGGAATTAAATTTAATGCAATCTATTCATAAAAATATTTTGAATCAAATTTTATTTTATCTGTTCCTAATAATATTTTGAATTAAGTTTTATAACATTTCTTTATTACTTTTTACTTTCAACTTATTGAACTTTTTTTTGTATTTAAATTTTGGAAAATCTAAGAGTTCATAATAATATTTTGAATTAAATTTAATGCCATTTGTTCATAATAATATTTTGAATTAAATTTAGTGATATCTGTTCATTAATTTTTATTTTCAATATTTTTGACCTTTTTTTGTACTTAAATTTTGGAGTGCATTGCAAAAAATAAGAGTTCAAAAGTCATGGGTTTGTAAATAAAGTATTATGTAATTTATTAATTAGTTTTTATTTAAAAACGTATAAATTGCATGAAACTATTGAGACATTTATAAACATAAAAGCCACACGCGCGAAAACTTTTACTTCAAGCACGTTCATACAAACGAGAGTGCACTGTGGTTTTTTTTTCTTTCTTTTTGACACACGAGAATGCGTTTTTTTTAGTTTTTGATAAGATTTTTTTAACTTAATTATTAAGCCATTATTGCATTAGATTTTGTAACTCGTTTGTTTGATCATTGATTATAAAATTTTTACATTGTCGAGAAGTATTTTATTTTATGCTTGTTTAATTTAATTATAGCTTTATTATATTATTTTTCGTAGTTAATAATCAAAATGGGTCAAATTAAATAATTAATACAATGTTGCTTAATGCAGCACATGAATTTAATTCAAACAACAATTGCATGTAATTATTTTTTAGCTTTAAAGTTGCATTCCATTAATTAAAATTAAACAATTGCTTTACATTAATTTAATATTATATTATTAAAGTTGTAAAGCTTAAACACTTTTAATTTAATTACAAAAGGATATTTTTTAAAACGTTCAAAATTTTCACACTCTTCATAAATATAGTTGCATTTTTTATTTTATTTTAATTATTTACAGGAAAGAAAATCAACAGATTTTTTGCGCACAAACAACAACAACAAACCGACCTTTAACAACAACTTGACGAAGCACGCAGCGAAGCAGGCAGACAACTTGACTCGTCGAGATGAAAACACAAATTGAAATTTTTTGAAAAGGTTGATTTTGAAAACGCGGAATAACAAAAAAAGCAACCACAGCAGAACTGCTAGAAGCACTCACACACACACACACGCACACACACACACACACAGATACTTTGACTGAGATTGCCGGACGGCACGGACGACCAATACACTTACAGCAAAAATTCCACTTTGGTCGTGATCATAAAAGTGATACGAGGGCAGGCTGAGAAATAAGCGAGACGAAAGTCGCAACAAAAGGTTTTCAATATAACACTTTTTTCGGATAACTCCATTTATCATTGTATTAAAATTGTGACTTGACGATTTAACATTTTAAAAATTAACACTGCTTGCATTTCCAACATAACATAAAAGAAATTCACCTTTCACCACATATGTAAGGTGAAGATCAATGCACAATGAATATTGCTTTGTTTATGTTGCTTAGTACAGTTGGGTAAATCTAGTTCATTTCACTGAACTAGTTCAATCGTTCTTTTTTTTTCAGTGAATGAAGTCGTTCTTTTCGTTCAGTTGTTCTTTTTTATGCCGCTATTCGTTCTTAATCATTCTATATGACAGATGAAAAAATAATTTTAAGTTATTTACTTGTCTAAAAAAAAAACAAGGTGAATTACTTTTTCTATTCATATTGTTAAAATAAAAAAATTATTTTTAGTTGTACTGGGAGAATGCCTTTATATACAAATTAATTGTAAAAAAAAACATATCTAAACAGAAGCAAAGTAATTACAAATAAGAACAGTATAGAATGGTATAAGAACAAACAATAGTTTGAGAAAAGTAGAAGAACGAACAACTGTATAAGAATTATATAAGAACGAACAACTGTATAAGGACGCATAATTGAATATGAATGAACAAAGAACAAGTGACTAAAAACGAACAATGTAGGTGAAGTTATTTTCATTTTGGTTCTTTTGTTTATAAGCAACCCAACACTGTTAACACGCACGGTGGTTGATATTATTTGTTTTTCCCACTCTCACTTCCTGCACAAGCTTCCTCTACCACGCAATAGTTTTAAAATTTTAAGTTTTTATCTAACATCATTAATTGAATGAATAATCGTTCCACATGGGCAATAGAGTTAGTCCACAATGAAGAAAAGTGAATCGAATAAAATATAAGAAATCGTACTTATTGGTCCCCACTTAAATGCATTAGTTCGTTATTTTTAAATGGTTGGAGTGTCAGATGTATCTTTCAAACAATCAGAGCAGTGATTGTAATTGATTGTAGAAGCCAATAGATTATTTTTGTATATGTTATTGGATATATTAGCTAACATTAACATTAGCAGACATACCCAAGTTTTTTTTTTTAATTCTATATAATTTTATGACGTCCTTTATTATAATTTATTCCTTAGTACAGTACATACAGTACATATCAGAATTTACTGCAAAAAGAAGCATAAATCGAATACATAATTTGTTTCACTCCTGGTCGGAGCATAGGACGGAAACAAAGCTGTTTCTATATACAGCGACGTCCTTTAGAGAAGTATTAAAATAAATCAAATTTGCGAACCAGGTTCATAAGCAAGTGTTTCTTCCTGTTTTTCTTGACCGCTTACTTTTCAGCCTGCCCTCGTTTGTCGATATGTGTGTGTGTAAGAGCGCGACGGCATTGAGCGAGTGATCGGCAACAACAACTAAAGCAACAACAACAAACAGCTGTAAACTGCAGTTGAGCAGCGCAGCGAACTGCAGACTGAGACTGAGACTAACCTTCCGTTAAGTGATCTCTCTCTGCAAGGGCTCGGAGCAGTACACAAAGATGATGTACTGATGGACTGATGCACTGATGCATTGGTCAATTGTTCACATGATCACAGATCCCAAAGCAGCAAGCATATCACATTGTGAAGTGATAAGAAGAAGTCAGTGTAATGTAATGGCTTGTTTATGAGTTGGTTTACACCCAAAATTAACCACTTCTAACAAGATCAATGACTGCTTGCCACTAAAATACCCTTTAACGAGAGTATATGCGTTTTGTTTGTCAGTTGTACAGAAATAGGTGTGTTGGATTCAGACTTAATTGATTTGTTAGAATGGAGCTTTTAGGGTTAAAATTATTTTATTATTATTATTTTAGGTCATATTTATATATAAATTTTTAATATTTTATTTTAAAATTAAATTTTAATTCCAGCAATACATATTATATAATTTTGGAGCGCAACAAAAAATATTTTATAAATAATAGAAATAAATATTAATGCCTCAGAGATAACCTTCAAATTACCATGCAATTTTTATGTCGAGTCCGTGCTCGCTTTTAGAAGAACTCAATTTTAATCCGAAGTCCAAAAATCCAGGCACGTTTGCGTTCTGAGATAATCTTAATAATATGCAGCTCTCAGAACTGTCACGTGAGGGGATTTTTGGACTTCGGATTTAATGGCGCAAATCCATAAAGGTGGCCCTGTGCAAAATTGAAATTACTTTTTTATGGGACTGTTAAGGCTTTAATTGCTCGAATGAACCTTATATTGATGGTTTCTAAGGAGAAAGGTCTTTAAGAAGAAAAGGGGAAGCCTACAAAAAAAGCCTCTTAGAATTCATTTATCAAAGTTGGAAGATTTTCTTCATTATTTATAATAACCGTCTACGGCACGTCAAGAACGAAGGCTTCAGATTGGGTTCGTAGTAATTTATTTCAAAACGTATTTTTGTTTTCTATGTGAAAAATTTCGTTTCAACTAAAACGCTTGAATGAATTCCTTATCAAGAGCATTCTCTCGCTGCATTCTTTGTTAATCTTTTTCGCAGCTGTAAAATTAGAAAGATTTTTCTAAATATGATTCATTTTGACTATTGCATAGTTTTTGTCTTTAAAAATGTCTTGAAATTAAGCAGGTAAGACTTTTCAAAAGAAAATATATATTTGGGATTCTACTCTCATTAGTTAACTAAACACAATATTGGTGCAGACTGATATTGTAAAGAATTCCAGCTCCATTCAATAAATGGGCAATTAGATGTTGGGTGACGTAACGTTTTTGAGAATCGAAAAAAAAACATTTTTTTTATACTTATAGCATTTAAGTAGCATTTTAGTAAGTAAAAAATTAGAACCATAAATCTTATCGAATACAAGATTCACAAAAAATAAAAATGGATCATGACTTGGATTACAAATTAGCAGGTTCCTGCGAATTGCAAACATGAATTAAAAAAATTGTGGTCAATATGGTAATAAATAAAATTAACATTTAAAAACCGTTTCTCGTTTTTATATATTAGCCTTAGTTTTTGACGTAACGTTATTCAAATTACAATTAAACACATTTCATTACATACTTTTTTGCCTATTCAACTTAAGAAAAAAAATAAATATTGACTTCGATAAATAAAATTCACTTGATGTAAAAATAATGATAATTTCATGTATAAAAAATGATAATAAAAGTATGATTTAAAAAATCAGAGTTTAGAAATAGGGTTAAAATAACTTTTAAATATTTTGTGGAAAAGCATTAGTTGGAACATATTTTTCTTTAATCCATCTTGATCAACCTTTTTGTGTTTGCAAAGCAGCGAAGATATTTAAATATACAACACAATATTCTGGATTTAATTCCGCTTTAAAAATGTTTTTCTATTATCTTTATAGTCTTTTATTTATATTTATAGTCAATATTCAATATTCATATCAATATCCAAACCGAATAATTTTACTGGGATACGGCTTTGCGGGCTCCGGAAACCGAATTTTTTGTCAATAATTACCTTTTTATTTTCCATAAATTTGCAAATTTTCCACCATTTTTATCGATAAATTCACATAAGCTATGATGCAACCAGCTGACAGCCTTTTGTTCATAATAGAGGTATTCACGCTTTGTGTTGAGTTGAGGAGTTGAGGAAAAGTTCAACAGGCCTAGCGTGAATCCCTCCTGTTGAGTTGAGTTTTTTTTCGTCTTTCCAGAGTTTGTTTACATTTGTTAATTGGTACAAATTACATTAAAATTCAAAAACTTAAATTAAAAATGCTCGAGACAGAAGATAAAATCTACTTTAATTGAAGCTGCAGAAAAAATGTTTTTGGATAAAATCAATTTTACTGAAGGGCTACTAAAACAATTTCATCGTAAAAAAATTTTATTTAATGCGGTGACAAATTCATGAAGTCCTAGATAATTATTTAGAGGACTTGAATACAATAATATTCTCGCGTCAGGATGACCATTTCCACCTTCCGAAGGCAATTGATTTTCTTATCACGAAATGGCTAAAAAATTACAATATTTATAATTTATTTTCCCAACTGCTTGTTTTAAAGTTAAAAAAAATGGCGTAAAGTTATGGAAAAGGTTTCCCTGCAATAAATATATTTTTTACCAATATACACAATTTCGATTTGGCATTGAATGCTTATTTTTGGGTTGTCAGAAAAAAAAAACTTTCATAAATAATATTCTGTAAATATCTGACTTGAAGTTGCCACAAATCGAAACAAAGAATGTCAAAGAATATTAAATAAATATTTCAATATAAAATGCATGCTTTTTTATGCTTTCTTGGCGATTCGTTTTAATTCCATTTGGAACAAGTCTTTCGGTTTGTAAACTACATGAAAAATTCGGTTTGATTGAAATGGGCGCATCAAACATTCGGTTTCGGATTCGGTTTCCGGAGCACAGCTGAATGTACAAAAAATTTAATTAATTTTCCCAATGATTTTGCCAAATCGACGTTTTTTCGAAATCTCAGATGATTTACTTACTTTTAGCTCTTTTTTTAACTATACCTATATACATTGAAGGCTTCTGGTTTTACGCGAAAAAACAGACTTAACTCTCTCAATTTTAGAAATTACAGATTTTGAATCGAAATCGAGATCACATTTTAGTTTTGAAAAAATAACTAAAAAATAGGTTTAAAATTTTTTCAAATTTTTCAAACGAAATATCGGCTTCCAATGGGTATGTCAATGCTTTTTAAAATCAAAGAAATCGTTTTTGAAAGTGATGCGTTTAACGTAGTTTTAACCAGGGATCATAACTCTTATAATTAAAAAAAAAATCATCAAATTATTATTATTTTTGGGGTTTACTCATCAAAATTGCATAATAATTCCTAGTTTCTGACTTAAAAAATAAATATTAAAAAATAATATTTAATTTTTTTAATTTTATAAATAGCTTTTTTCAATGTTTATAATATAAAGTTAAAGTGAAAATTATTGACCAATTTGTATTGTACAAATTGAGTATAAGAGTTATTCTGCAATTTTTATTATATAAATTGAAAATAAAAGTTACAAAGCCATTTTTAATTAAAAATAAAAACTGCATTTTTTTAAATAAAAATTAAGCATCTGATAATTTTTTATTTAATTTTATAATTTTTATTTTTTATGTCAAAAATAAGAGATAGCTTGATTTTTTAACAAAATTTAAGTATAAAAAAGTATCCTTTTATTCAGATAGTTCTTTCAAAAATACGATATGTAGTAGCCTGCACTTTTTTGGCTTTGATTTCTTTTAATCCCATAACTCTTACTATTTGCAATCCCTGGATACATTTCATGATGCAACCAATAATTATAAAATTACGTCAGAACGGAGTATTTTTCATTTTTGGAAAATTGCTTCTTTTAACCTGCCGCCCACTTTTGGGAAAATTCCGCCCTACTCCCTAGTTTAAAAACATCTTATCACACATATAAGTATCATCCACATAAAGTCTACACACATACATACATAAATCTAAAATTTTCCCAAAATGAACAGTATATGACAGCCGTCACATAAAAAAATCCCCACTATGTGCAGCAAGTATATTTTATGGTACATAAACTTTGGATTAATCACACCGATTAGTTCTAGTTCTTGCTTTTGTTGATGTTTGTCTAGTTGTGGTGATTAATTCTCAAGTCTTTTGATTAACGTCGGAGCCGCCGCATTGTCTTGTCCGTAGCAGCCGGTAAGCTGCGGTTTTAACCGGTAAAGCTTCGTGACATATTTGGATAGACGGACCGGAGCGGACCATTGGACATTGGTCTTTAGAGTGTCGCTCATTAAGTCAAGCAGAGCATAGACATAACGATTGTTTTAGTACCTAAACAATTAGCAGGTAAATACCAGGCTGCAATATTTTGGAGACTCGTAAAGTAGACGGATCCAGCTGGAATTTGCTGCATTTCATCAGATGATGATGATCATTGGTTCCGGCGTGACAACAAAAGCAATATTCTATTCTATTCTATTCCTGCTATGCGTTATCAACTGAGCTGAGCTTAGTTGAAACTGGTTCAGGCCTCCAAAAACTTAGCTACTTTGGTTTCGACTAGCTCAAACCAAAGAAAAATTATATGATTTTTTAAAAACCCAGACAAACGGAAAGAAATTTTCGAAATTGCCTTGAGCTTATCAAGCAGCACGAGTTGGAGGATTTCGCGTGTTCTGTTAAAAAAAAAAAAATTACCCCAGAGATTAGCAATTTCAAGAACTTTTACGTGAATAAGCGTATTTTTTTACATTAACAAACAACTTTGGTAAATTTTTTTGGAAATGCATATTTAAAGCGCTTCCACAACAAATTGGTATTGTTTTTAACGCTTTGTAGCGCTTTAAGCCAGTTTGCACCAGTTTTAAGTTGGCCGAGAACTTATTGTAACACGAGTAGCTTAAATTTTAAGCAAATTATTCTACGCAAACTTACCCAAAAAGTTAAAGTATATTTAAATTCAGCTACTTGCAGTTAAATGCTCTAAATAAAAATAACTATAAAAATAATTTTGTTCACTTAATTTTATGTGCCGACGACTTATAAACAAAAAAATTAAAGCAAATACTATAGACAAAATTTTATGTTAGCGCGTGTTTGAGTTAGAATTTAAAAGAAATTTTGCAAACTTTTTTCGAATATCTCTCGGCCCTGAGGCCGAGTAAACCAACAGCTGATTTCAATCAAGTTCTTATATACCTTAGGAATACATAAGAAATTGAAGCTCAATACAAAGTATCTGTGCAGCTTAGTTGTGATAACCTATAGAAATTACGGCCATTAGAAAATTATAATACATAATATTTAAATTCTTGTTTGTTGTAACCGGTTTTGTTTGATATGAATTAGCTTAAAGCTGTCTGTACTTGATCACGACGCACTGACGCAATGAGACTTTAATTTATAATAATCTCTTAAAAAAAAAAAAAAACATTAACAACAATAACAACAATTGGAACAATAGAGGCAAGAAGTTCTATAACAGACGAGCATATCAATCAAAACAAGGAAAACCAATTAAAACTCGAATTTGGCGCCAAATGAAAGCTTTGTTCACTATGTAAACCAGTAATTAGGCAAGAATGAGTTTTGCTTTGTATAAAATGGCGAAAAGTATTAAATAAATTACAATTACTTTATAAACTGCTTATTTAGATCTAATTTTTACATTAACAAAATAAGCTCACTTTTATAGAAACATTTTGGTTAATTTCCCAGTATATTTTCACAAAATTTCCTTTATTTAATTCAGGTAAATATACTCAGATTTTATACCAACAAAGCAGCATGGTAAAGAATACAAATCAAAACAAGGAAAACCAATTAAAACTCAAATTTGGCTTTAAATTAAAGTTTTGTCAGTATGTAAACCAGTATTTCTACCAAACGGCAATTGGTTTATAAAACTCTCATTTCGATCTAATGCTATGCATAATTGCATAGAAACATTTTAGTAAATTTTAACGACTTTCCTTTTAATTAATTCACGTAGGTATATATCGATTTTATATCAACAAAACAGCATGGGAGAGGATAATATTAAAATATATATAAAAATTATTTAGGTCTGCTCCTAGGCTTACTTTCATAAAAACATCTTATGAAATTTCCTTTTAATTTTTCACAAAACTCCCTCCATTTAGTTCACACAGGAATATTCATTGAGCATGGAAAAGTATTAGTCCCAAAAATATATAAATTACAAATGATTTTATAAAACGCTCTACTCCTATTCTAACTTTCATGCAAATAGTTTAATTAAATTTCCCAGTAAATTTTTACTAATTCCCTTTATCAAAATTAAGGCACATTTACATTTTATACCAACAAAGCAACTGTGGAAAAGGATCAAGCGCAAAATATATATTTATATGGTTCAGTATTAAATATGTATTTAATTGTGTTTGTTAAATGTTTATATCGGGACAGATTTTACAATAGACCTTACTTATAAATGCCCATACGCTGCATGGAAAAATTTCATATCGAATGGCAAAACTTCAAATAAAAAAAATCGCGTACGTAAAGTCGGGCGCGGCTGACTTTGGGATGCCCTGTACCACTAGCTTGCAATAAAATCCGGTTCCTTCATAAAAAACCATAAACAGAAGAATTTTTAAGCAAACATTATTTTTTGACCGATCGTTCCTATGGGAGCTATATGATATAATCAACCGATTTTGATTAAATTTGGTACAGTGCTTGGAAACTATAAAAGACTTTGGAATGGAAATTTGGTTAAGATATCTTCATAAACAAACGAGTTATTCATTTAAAACTTTTTTTTGAGGTCGAGGCAAAAAAAAATTCCCACTATACGCAGCATGCAAAAATTTCGCACGGAATGACAAAAGTGCATACAAAAAAAAATGGTATTGATAAAACTTCATATAAAGATTAGTGGGAATTTTTTCCGTTTTTTTTTTTGGGACTTAGCAAAGTTTGTATTTTTTTGTAGGATAATGAAAAAGCGTACGAGCTTCCGGTTTTGATGATTGTATTCGCTTATTTTTAAATACTTGAAAAAAATTAAAAAAATTTTAGCATATTTTAAATGGCCTCTGGGCCCGAAACAGGGCCCCCCCAACAGCAATTCTGCCGCCTGAGGCTAACTGAAATAAAAAAATTTTGTAATTACTTGAAGATACTATAATATTTACGTTAAATTCATTCAATAATAAACATTTAAATTATGAAGTTCAATTTTTTACTGTATACTTTCAAACTTTTCTTTAGATGAAGAAAATCGAATCAATAGATCAGGCGTGAGAGTTGTAGGTGGATTGGAAAACATGGTTATATTATGCTTATGGATCGAGATAAACGCGTTTAAAGTTGGGAAAATTGATTTTTTGGTCAAAACCAGAAGGAATGTTCCCTTAAAGTAAAAATTTAAATTCTGACTAAAAGATTGAGCTCCAATTGCTATTTGTTTTAGACTTAAGACCTCCTTTATGCTTTCCACGACAGGTGGATAAGGTTTTAAAATCTAGTCTCGTTTCCCACCACCATTTAGATAGAAAATTCATCAAAACTCAAGTTCTCGTGATCACGCAATAAAAAGATCTATTACAAATTTTGGGCTTCTATCCCTCAACCTAATTTGATACTTTGATAAAATTTGTATAATATAAGTTTTATACCTATTATATAATTTTACTAAATTAATTTGGGATTTGTATGTTTAACAGAAATTAAATTATTTTACAAAGAAAATTTTTTTGTTTTAATTTTAAAATAAAGGAGATTCGAAATTAAATTGATTTTTATATCTCACTTCAGAAAAAAAATATTTCAACTGAAACAGTCAAAAATGTAGTACGAATTCCACGATGCGCAAATTTTGGGCCTGAATGTGGCAAAATATTATATCTCTCGATTATATAAAATAGTTTTTCGTCGTTGATATTTATATATTGTATAGAATATATATAGTTCGGATAGCGAATCGATCGTAGGAAGGGGAGAGGGTTGAGGATCGCAGCAATTAGGGGGCAGAGTCTCCTAATTAATAAAAACATATACAATATTTGTGACGAAAAAAATGTAATACCGATGATCCCGACAATTGCATATATTACTGTCGTGACAGAGCTGCAAAGGAAATCAAGGTGCTGAAAAGAGTCTTAGATATATAGAGATTATATAAATTTACATTTTATTTTTTTAAATCTGTAAAACAAAAGATGTGGCCGTCGGTGGCTTAAGTGGTAGCGTACTCGCCTCTAAAACCGAAGGTCGGTGGTTCGATTCCCCGCAGTAGCACTGGTGCATTTGCCTAGCACTGGCATCGCTAGCTCAAAGACGCTATTTGCCATGAAAGTCTCTATTAATTAAAGACACCGCCGTTCGGATTCGGCTATAAACTGTAGGTCCCTGTTCTGTTCGAACAGTTATTAATAGAGATCCCCTATGCCCCTCCTCCAAGGGGTCTAACAGGGAATTATATATATAAAACAAAAGATTTGGCTAAGTCACGAAATATAGCGAGATTATCGTGGCCTGGCAAAAAATCCGGAATCTAGAGTCCAATTGATAAAACTTTGTGGGAATACTTGCACTAAAAGGGTTAAATGAGCTGAAATATATATCCGTCATCCTAAAGTTAACTGAAGCTCCATGCCAAATTGTCTTTTATAAGGGCTTTGCAATCATGAAGGTGTAATTTTGTTGTTTTTGTAACACGATTTATCAAGATTTTAAAATAAAAAGTAAAAAATGCTGAAGGTTACCTCTTACTAAGCTTGCTCCTTATAATTTGCATTTAATTTTTAAAAATAACTATTAAATAATTTGTAAACTTTTGACTTTTTATAAAGTTTAAATAAAATATTATTCTGTGCATAAATAATTTATTTTTACTTTGCTACAAAATAAAATTGATTGTAGCACTTGCTTATTTTGAGTACCTTATTAATATATGGTCTTCAAACCTTAAAAAATTTTAAATATACCGAATTTGTTCCGAATCGGATAACTTTATCATACAGCTAATATACCTAAATCATAAAAATGTATAAATAATTTAATTTTGCTTTGCAACGATATTAGAATTAGGTGTATCACTTTTTGGTTCTACAATTTTAAAATTTTAAATTTGCCTGAATTTGGTCCGAATCGGATAACTTTATTATCATGTAAGCAGCGTTTCGAGCGGACTAGAATCTAGAGCCATCCATAATCCTAAATTTTGTAAGTATAGGGAATTGGGCTGGCGCAATAGGCATTAGATTGTTTTTTCCAATTACATATTTTAGCAGACAATTCAGAGATTCTATGCGAAAAGTGAAAACCAGAACAGTGCCTACAATTCAAAACACACCACTATTTATCGGTTTTGGTCTAAGCTAATACTAATGTGGTGTACAAATTCTAATGCGGAGCTTGTCTAAGCTTAGCGACAGTGCGGTATAAGTCTGAGCTTAGAAACGCATCCAGCCTAGATGCGCACCACAGCAACAAACTAAGCATAGACACGCACCATATTAGAAGCCAGCTTAAAAGCTTTGAGTAACATTTCGCAGCGTATGCTTAATGGTTAACTTTTAAATTAAAATTGCAAACATTTTATGATTTAAATTGTTTCAACTTTGTTTGAGTGCCTTAACCCTAGGATTTAACTTGGTGCGGCCTATTTATAGCCTAATCTTAATGAAACTGGTAATGACAAACAATTGTGGGAAATGTTGTGCCCAGTTGAAGGCAACAAAGGGCAAGGCACTGACACTGATTGGGGCACAAAAGATTGCTGCTTGATACTTAATTCAATTTGCGATTGGCGGCGACAACGACAGACGATACATTTGCTTGATAAGCAAAGGAAACTTGAGATTAAGCTTAATTAATACGTAACACTTGGTCACTGATAATATAAGATTGTTTACTTTTCTGTTTATTTTTGATGTCTGGAACTTGAACAATTTCCGCTTAATTGCTGTAATTAGCTCATTTACAAAGCTATGCTTAAACAATGCACGGCGTAACGCTTTTGTTAGTCCTTGCGTGAGGCGAGAGACGGCCAGAGGAGTTCCAAGTGCTGCGCTCAACTCTGAAAAGCTCAGCCAGCATAAGAGCGCGTTGAAAGCTTTTGCGGATTTTGGGGCAAACTGACTGTGCTCCAGCTCGCGCACTCATTCGTGCCACATTTCTTGTTCGAGTTCAGTCGCAAACGCAGTCACAGCCAGCCGTAGTCATCATCGCCCGTTGTTGCGCTCCGCCGTGTGTCGTTATTGTTTTTTGCAAAGTCCAAGATAATCAAAAAGACTTGAGATTTAATTCGAATTGTGAGTTAAGCGGGCGCGGGTTTAATTTATAAAGCAACGCAGCAGATGAGCTGCAGCTGAGTACGCCAGAGGCAATCAAAGGATTTAAAAAAAAGTTTCAAAAGCAATTGCCGTGTTTTAATTAAGTTTAAAAAAATCAGAAAAAAGATGCAGTATCTTTATGTGATTAGCGCGCTGATTCTGGCCATTGCCGTGCAGCAAGGTAATAATTGCCATCCCATCAACTTGTGTTGATTTCTATTTTGTAATACGGAAATCTTCTTTTTGTCGGTTACATAATGCGCGTGAATCTCCCCTCAACTGTTTGTGTGTGTATGCGTTCAAGAAGAACTTTTGTGTGCGTGTGTATGTATGTGTGTGTGTTTAAGTTTCGGAGCATGCCGCGTACGTCTCCATGTCGCCATACAGCCGGTCGCTATGGCGCCTTGTAGTAGAGACGCACTGTTCCTAACTTTAAGAAACTTTCATAATCCCTTGGCCTTTTCAGAGGGGTTTTATTATATTCAAATGCACTTGGAAAGTTGTTTGTTAGTTTACCCTACACTACGCTACTTTTTTCTGTACTTCATTTATGTGCCACTCTCTGGCTGCAATCTTGAGGGTTGTGGTTCGGGCCCACCCCCAGTCCGCAGCGCAACCCCAAAAATAAAGAAATATTTTTACAAAAACAATGCAAAATAATTTGACTTTAAGTTAGTTGAAGGCTCAAGGAATGGGGCGTGTGAAATAGCCCAGTTGTTGGGTTAAATGACACCCAGCTAGGCAGGACACACACATATAAATCTGTTTGAGATTTTCCTTCCTGGGTCACTTATCATGGTTGACTTGTATGCGTGTGCGTGTGTGTGTTTCTGTATCTATGTGTGTGCGTGCGAGAGCCCAAGCCAGAGTCCTGCTAGGACATGCGCACTCAATTTTCCTTAGTCTCCTTAGCTTAGTTAGACCAGCCCGCCAGCCAGCTGCAGCATCAGCCATCAGCCCATAAGACCCACTTATAGTATATTAAAAAAAAAAAAATCGCAAATTGTCATTCTATTATAAGTTCAAGAGTGGCACACAAACACTGCCGGCAAAAAGTTTACCAACACTTTATAGTGACTGCGTGAATTTTAGAAAATCAATTTTTACATAAGAGAATAAGTTGAGGGAATATATATTCCTAATAAAGATGGTCCCTTTTTCCATAAGGTAGCATATGTTGATTCTTGGTGTTCCACAGACTTTAAAGTACGATTGGATTTAGATTTGGGAGTTAAGAAATGCAGCAAGCTTCAAAGACTAGTATGCTCCCTCTCTCCTGGGAGCTATTCGTAACTGTCCGACAGCTGTCATGGAGTCAGCGACCTAATAAGAGTTATGTCTTCTATTGTCATTTGACTGGATGCCATATTATTTAAGGTTAAAGCAAACTGTTGATCATCTCTTTGCGCATTATTTCAGTTAATTCGAAAAATATAAATTTGTCCCACAAAGTATTGACTAATGCGCTATAAGGATCTGAGGAATTAGGCTCAAATATCCAACTATCCCCCCGAAGAGATTTTTACTTTTAAATATTTGCACTGCACATTTTCATCCAAAAATCAGCCATGCAGAGTCTACTACGTATCCAGATCACATCTGAACTCTTAGCAAGTGACACTTATATATTTCCTTCCTGACATATCGGTCTGCTCTAGATCAAATCTTGTGATCAAGGTATTATTTCATATAGATAGAATTTTAGATCTCTTTTCCCTAGTCGCCAGAACTTGAGCTAATGGCAGCCTCTGTGGAAGCCACCGGTGGCAACAATGGAGGATGGTTCCAAAACTGAACAGGTTGTAGGCGTTGGAGGCGTTGGACCCAACACCAGAATTTCTACCGCAATGGGCATCTGACTCAGCGTCTTTCAAGCAGCCATTCATGCCATAGAAATCTGCGCTCTTAGTATCCTTCACAAGGGAACTGGGGGAGCAATCATATGCATTTACTCAGATAGCCAAGCTGCTATTAGGGCATTATCATCTTGGATTATGATCAGAATCTCTGCCGCAATGGGCATCTAGCCCAGCGTCTTTCAAGCGGAAATTCATGCTATAAAGATCTGCGCCCTTAGTATCCTTCACAAGGGAATTAGGGGAGCAATCATCTGAATTAACTCAGATAGCCAAGCTGCTATTATCATATTGGAGCATCTCCTCCGGGATGGTTAAAGAATGCCATAGTTACCTCCTAACCCTGTCTTCCCGAAAGAAAGTTGTGCTATGTTGGGTACCTGGATACTCAGAAGTGGATGGTAACACGATCGCCTCCACATTACCTACATCTCCTGTTGACTACATTCTGTGGTATTGGTTGGTCCACAATCAAAACCATGATAAACAAATGCTTTGTAGAAGAACATAGGAGATATGGGTTCTCCTTACCAAGGCTACGTCAAGCAAAGTGCTTGTCAAACCTCTGGATACCACACTGTTAGATACCATCTACAGAAAATTGGTCTATCGGACTCTTCAAAGTGCAGACTCTGTCTCGAAGAGGATGAAACCACCAGACATATTCGCTGTGACTGTCCAGCGCTGGTATGGTACATAGCCTGTCCCTTCCATCTTAGTTCAATACCAACAAAAGACGTACTGCTATTCATGCGGAAAGAGGAAAGTCTTTTGCCGTAATTTATGGGTATGGTACAAAAGATCTTATGGTCAAAGTGCCCCAATTCTTTGTAAGTAACCCATATGAGGTAAAAAACAAAAAACCCGTTTATCTCTGCCCGTGGTTTCGATAAATTTAATCAGTTCCTCTATGGGCAGAAAGACCACATTCGCGAAGAATTGTTTTCCCAGACATTGGTTGTATTTCCGTAAAAGATATTAGATAATTTCTGTATGCGCTGCTTTCGCCGAGTCCTCAAAATGGTTCTGCAACATGGGAGTCTTAGGCGATTAGAGATATCCTACAGTTTTTGATCCTCCTCAACAATCCCTCTAAATCTTTCGAGCACCCAACTTCTTCTAAAGCATCTCCACCACATAGACCTTCTTCTAGTTTCTAGTTTCAGTTATTATATCAATCTTCACGACCTAGATCTTTTAATCAGATCATCTTAATAACTGACTGCTAGTTTGGTATATTATATTCGTTAAAAACTATGAGTAACTAATTTTAAGATTTGAGATTGAATAAAAAAAGATAAAAAAGTGATTAAAAATCGAAACTATTATACGATTTAAATATTCACATCTCACAAGCACACTATCCCAGCGTATCCTGAAACGAACCCAACAAGCAGCTTCAACCCTTTAGACTTAAAGCTCAAGATGCCTACCGCCAAAATGACTCAATATTTGAGACCTCATAAATTCCCCAAGTGTGCGAAACTTTTTAACCGCCAGTGTAACCACACACAAATTGCCATTAAGAGACACAACAAGAAGCTGCTATTTATAAAACGTCATTCCCGCTTGCATTTGTTTTGAAACAAATTGATTGACTGACATAACCATAGTATATACAAATTGCCTCTGATGTCTCATAAAAGTGACTGCTGGAATCTCTGATGTAGATGTAGCCCGGAAAGGAAAGTTCATTGTCTTACTTTCTCGACTAGCCGCCGCCGCCAGCTTGTCGTCGTCGGCGTCGTCCTAATGCAGCTCTTGAAAGCACGCTACACTTTTTTCAAGAAGTTTTGTGGCTGCTTGTTATGTAACCCAAATTGATGGTCAGACTTGAAGTTGAAGCTGCTTTGTTAAGATATAATAGAGGCAACATCTTGTCGCTGACTTTACGAGTTATTGAAATCCATTAACAAGCTGCCGGCCGCACTGGCTGCTAATTAACAGCCAAGTCTGAAGATGTTCACGCCGCAGCTCTAATGGAGGCGTCATAATTCTGGATTGGATTGCCTTTCTAGCTGTAGTGTGCCATTTTTTGGCGTTTGGGAAGCGCGCTGACGTAAAAGCAGCAACAAAAAAAAATAAAATGCAGCTTCTACAAAAATAAATTGCATAATTGAAAACAGCGCCAGGAGGTAGCAACAAACCGATAGATGGATCTAGCAAACAATCAAACATGTGTACGAGTACAGTAGACACTCACAAGTTAGGTCTGCATCACCAAAAGAAAAAGTTTGAAAAATTAACTCACTCAAACTTTCCCACCATTCTGTTAATTCGGTTCTCTAGGACACTATCTGAGCTGTCTATACAACCTAACCTAACCTAACTCAATCAAAAATTTCAAAAAGTTTGTTTTTCTAATTTCTAGTATGATTGTAATGTAAGTGTATTAATGGATTTTTGGATATTTTCTTAAAATTTGTTATCATCGTTAAAAACTCATTTTTATATTATTCGTCCGTGCTCCGAAATACTTTTATTCGGATTATAGGAGAATTTATCGGAAAAATAAGAATTTCTCGAAAATAATAGTGATTTCGTTTTCCGAAGCACACGAATCTGAAAATATTGCTTGATTTTTTCGTTTTCAGAAGCATGGCTTTTTTGTTTTATCTTTAAAAACAGCCATGAGTAAATCATTTATTTTACAGATTGTGATTTGTATTCCGTAATGGCGAATGAACGTTTAATCGGAATTCGTTTAAACTTACATATCGTTTAAGCTTTAATCGAGCATATCGATTAAGATGATAAAAGTTGTGGGAATTATAACTTTGTTTTTTACTTACCTTTGAGAATCGTCAAACACTATCATCAATATGTTTATAAATCCAGTTTTGTAGTGGATTGCTTTGTCTTCGTTTGTAAGAGAGTCGATAGATTTGAAGAAAACATTTGAAAATTAGAAATTGTGATCGATTAAGATGAAAAAAGTTGTGGGAATTATAACTTTGTTTTTTACATACCTTTGAGGATCGTTAAACATTATCATATGGTCAAACTTTCGAAATCGAGCAGATATTCTTAAATTCCGTCCGATAACAAGAATCTGAGTCAAAAACGCAGAGAGTTAGCCAACGTAATCCGCAAGCAGCTCCTTCTCCGTGGTATTATCCATAATCCATTTCCAGCTGAAAATATATACTACACAGATGCGGAAAAACTTCCCTGGGGCTCAACCATATCAGGACATTGAATTTGTTGCTCTACAAGAAGAAAAGAAGAAAGAAAAGAAAGCTTTAATTGTAGTAGGTAGCATTGTCTTTATCTTTGGGGAATCGCCACCTTGACGTGGTAAGGGTGCTTAGTAGCTGCAATGACTGTAAGAGCAGCGCCGACGGTAGCATAGCTACTGGGTCACCCGGTAAGGTCTTCGAGAAGCAGTGAAGCGAAGAGAGATCCACAACGCAGCGTTTCTACTCAGAATGAGCGGCTGCAAAAGGCGTCTGTTCTCCAGTTTAGGGTCCGACCTATATAAAAGTGACCTGTCACTATGAGCAGAGTTGTCAGGACTGACTTTGAGCTCATAGCTTACTGTCAGATCCCTGCTCCCTCACATATGTCTTTATAAGCATGAGAGTAAGCCCGAGGAATATTCATTGTCCAAGTGGTACCCGTGTTCCTGGAAACTAATCCACCTGCTTCGGCGAGACGAATTTGGAGGTGCAAGCCCCATGTTTTAGAAATAACAATATAACGGAAGCCATATGGCCCTATGCTCCACTATGAGTAACAGGACATAAGAAGAAGAATTCAGGGGTGCTAGACTCCTTGTAGTGGATTTCCAGAAAAAGTCCTTTTCAGTATTCTCTTTCACTGCAAATGCATGGAGAATATGTTCCGTCATATGATGCAGTTGTGCAATGAGCAAAGCCAAAAATCCATTTGGAAATCCGGGAGCGATTTAACATAGTCTATATCACCAACAAGCGAATGATCTCGAGATCCTTACCAACAAAGTTGGACTCTCAATAGACGCATCCAAAACCAAAGCCATGCTGGTTGAGGCGCACAAGCCATGATAGCATAACCATCTGCGGAAACACTATTGACTTTGTCGATAGCTTCTCATACCTTGGTATCACAACTTCCACCAGTGGTGGGGTGGATGACGATATAAAGAATCGTCTCAACAAAGCGAGACCAGCAATTGGACGCTTGGTCCGCATATGGAGAAACCAGCAAATAAGCAGAAGAACAAAGCTGAGAATCTTCAATGAGTGAATTAAGTCCATCATATAGTACGGCAGCGAGACGTGGCTGATCCCGCACAGAATGATGTCAAAACTGCAGTCATGCGTCAACAAGTATCTAAAGATTATATGCGGGATATTCTGGCCTAACTGGATATCAAACGCGGAACTAAGGCACTGTGCAAGTGAAGTTCCTATCTGCTTTCAGATAAGAGCACGCAAGTGGCGTTGGATCGGCAAGAGCATGGCATGGAAAAATCTAAGCAGCGCTGTCAGGTTGTCTTTGGAATGGAACCCCCAAGGAAGCAGACGTGTGGGAAGGCCAATGTCAACCTGGCGACGTAGAATGCTAAACGAATTATCCCTACACAATATCAGGTGGGGCACAGCTAAGCAAACTGCGCCAAATAGAGTCCGATGAAAAGTTCTTGTAGAAGACCTAAGCTCTTTGGAGGAGTACTAAGAGGAAAAAAAATATCATCAACAAGCCTAGAAGCAATAAGTCTTTCCAATACTTTCGATCAGAGAAGGAAAATGATTGCTCGAAACGATTGCACATTATGCTCCAATTTCTTAATTTCTTCGCTAAAAACCAAATTTAAGCTATTTTTAATTACATTTCCAAGCCTCCTGCACTTAAAATTTAAGCATTCGCTTTTGTGAACATCCACTGTAGCATAATATTATGTATTTATGTGTTGCTGTTTTGTCTACATTCATTTTGTGATTGAAATTATTAAATAACGCGAATCTCGTGTTGTGCACGACCTTAAATTCAATTTAGCTTTGCCCACGATAACGATAGCATAATGCGCATTATACAGATACAAAACCATAACATCTACTTAGATCATAAACATTATCTCAGTGGTCATAATATATTTTGCCTACACTATTTGTTAAACAATTAAGGTTAAGCGTATGCGCCAGGAGCAGCTTAGCTAAGTGGAAATTTTTTTAATTGGAAATAGTGGTCAGCGGCATGGAAAATGGAATGCAAAATTGAACAATGCACTGGGAAAGTAAGGTAGAAACAAAGAAACATACTCGGAACTGAGCTATGGAGCAGATAAACATGCTATGGCAGGCAATTTCTTGTAGTTCTATTTATGTCCCACATGCAATCTAAGCTGTTGCTTTGGGTCACATATATGAGATAATTTAAAAGATTAGGTTTCGTTTAGAAAACTTGATTCATTGGCCTGAAATGGGATTAATGAATTAAATTCTTGTAAGTAGCGAAAGTTATTTCGTTTTACCTAAAGATTATATCTTTGTCTTGGCAAGATCCACAATGCGTCATCTCTCATAAAATTATTGCTGTCTCAAAACGTTGCGAAGTTAAGGTTTGAGGCCTTACCAACAAATGCAGGGCCATAGACAAAACATCCTGGCCCGGGGGATATTCTGCCGGCCGCTTTATTCCAACCTTAGCTTATACCACGCCACTACGACTGTAACTACATCGCACCAATATTGTTTAAATCTTTCCAGGGGCCGCCATCAAATGCTTCGTCTGTAATAGTCACAAAGATGTCAATTGTGCAATGGATATACCACCTGATAACTTGCTTAAGGACTGCCAAGAGGACTACTCGACACGCGGCAAGGGCATACCCACGTACTGCCGCAAGATCACTCAAATCATTGAGTTCTCCGTAAATAATTGTAAGTTGTCTGGTCACAATTAAAACAAATCTATACAAGATGCCTACATATGCCTACTTTCTTCTTACAGTGCCCCCAGATAGCCGCGTGATACGCACCTGTGGCTTCCACAACCAAACCTCAACCAGCTACTGCTACTCACGTGCTGGCTTCGGTGGACGTCAGGTGGTCTGCTCCTGTGATACTGACAATTGCAATGGCGCAGCTGCATTGAGTGTCTCCACAATGGGCGTGTTGGGCGTGGCAACCCTGCTTGTGGGCGTTTGCAAATGGCTGCAACGTTAAGCGTATTTTGAACGCACAAATTGTTTATGTTTTTTGAATTCGATTGTATTCTCAGTCTCATTGTTTTGTTTTTTGTTATGTTGCAGAATCTCTCTATTAGAAATGTTGCCCATTTTATTTGTAATACCATTTCACTAAAACTATAGAGTTAACTTTAATTTCTTCATTGATGTGCACATGTTAAGCTGCTAGAAACTTGGTAAGTGTTGGAATTGGAAGTTCCTAAACAACTTGAGACAATTAAATCAAAATTAGCTGCGTTTCGTTAGCTTATAAAAATATGCAAAAAAAAAAACAGCGCCAACAATTATAAACAAATCGATATCGATAATAAAGTTGGCAGTTCCATTAAATAAAAATATTGGAAAATAAGCAAAAAAAAAATGAGCAAAAAACAGCGCCAATAATTATAAACAAAACGATATCGATAACTTTTGCAAAGTTGGCAGTTCCATCAAATGAAAATATTGAAAAAAATAAGCAAGCTAATTTTGATTTAATTTGAACAGGTTAAAAACTACATTTATGTTAATTTTATGTAAATTTAATGTTTATTTTTACTTACAGTTTAAAACTGCGTTGGAAAACTAGAAACTAGCAGCCATAATAAAGGAATACTTACAAAACGGCTACTAGAAATAAAGGAATAAACAATTTTTTAAGTATGTGAATGTGAATTAGCTTTATACAAATAAAAGAAGATTTTTTAAATGTATATATAAAATAAACAGTGCATAGAACAAATTGGCCAATAAACGTATCTGGAGTTCAAATATATATATTTTAAATTTTGCAAATTATATTTACAATAAAATCAATTTGAAACTAAAAAGTATTTAAAGCAAAACAAAAAAAAAACAAAACCTACCGCAGTTTAAAGTATTAAAAACCCCATAAAATTAATTGTTTAAGTCGTGCTGCGTCTCATTAAAAATTTATAAAAAAAATAATCAATGTTAACAGCTAAGGTTTGCCGAAATAAAAGGAAATTATAGTAAAATAACAAACATACAAATATTTACTGATTTAATTACTTTTTATTTTCATAAGACTTGAACAAATTTAACTAAAATATAAAAAATAAAATTGTAACAACAAAATCTAAAAAAAAAGTATTTAAAGGGCAGCAAAATGTGCGAAAAAAACAACAACACCAACGCATAAATATAAAACTCTCTTAGTGTAATTAACAAAAAATTAAAGAATACTAAATAAATAAAAGCCTCTAAATGTCGTAAAGCCTTTAAAGCTTTGCAAGGTACCAAAACAAAGTACCCCAAAATCTAGGATTAGTTGTACACGCTTCAAACCATATAGCATGAGGACACTTGAAACAAAACCAACAACGTTGTAACCAACTGCAACTGCCAAAAAAAACACCACAAAACCATTTGACATTTTTCTTAAAACATAACCGAAATTGGCACCACCAAAAATATATGGAAACATTTGTAGAGAAAACAGAGGCATAAATCTAGATATTAAAAGATTGTTGCACAAAAAGTAGAAATAAAAGCTAAATAATAACAGAATGTTGACGTTTGAAAAAAAAATGAAATCTATTAAAACACAATTTTTAGTTAAATTTTGTGAGTCACAATTAAAGTACGAAGAGCATATAAACTTAATAGCAAAAATTGTTTATTTAAAAAACCCTCCTCTAAAATACTAAATGTATTGATAATGCAATAAAATTGTAAAATGTTTAAAGTGAAACAATAAATATGAATACAACAATAATAATACTCTGGCTGAAAAATTGCAAACGCTTTGGGGCTAAGTTTTGCTGTAGGCGGAACACGCTTAAAAAACTCGAAGAAGATTTTGCACATTGAACAACTGACGTCAGTTTTCTTATAGTGGTACGCGAGGGGTACGGTCTAGTTGGAGATGCAGTGAGATCTGTCAAGACAACAACGCAATACTTTTCTGCTACTTGGGAAGGCAAGCAAGTATCAAATAGTGCAACAACGGAGACAGATTTGCCCAACTTACTTTGCGTTCCTTAACAAAAGCTATGAATAGATTGATTGGTAATAATGTAGCTACAAAATTGTACATAAATCATTAATCTAGTATCCCAACCTACGTCGGCCCACATAGATGCCATTTTCAAAGGCGCTTTAAATGCAATTTTCATAGTTTTTTAATATACCATTCTTCCATTTTATAATAAATACATGGAAACTAGTCACTAGCAAGACATACGCATATGCCCAGAAAAAGCATATTAAGTGCGTTTTAACGCATATACATATTTAGTTATATACATACATATTTAGCCTTACTGTGGACATCATTTTAAGTATACACAACGTTTGTACATTACAAATGCACGACAGTATCTTTGCATTTTTACAATCATATCTAAGCTTAATCTGTGGCAGTACGCGTTTAAAATTAATTACACCATACTTATATTTATTGCCACAATTGCTGCTTCCTTACTCTTCCGCCTTATGTGCAACTCGTTCTAGTGCCAAGTAGGAATATTTACTAGCTACATCATGATAGCCAACCGGACCGCGTTCGCAATCCGCGCATACCAAGAACGACTTTCCGCCTACGCTGACTGAAAAGGCAATATTTTCGAATGTCATCATATCCTTTACCAGCCAGAAATGCTGCAGTTTCTCTGTTTCCAGTGTGGCAGCAATTCTGTCCTTTTTTTGCTGCATTAGCGGCACATCCACCTAGGTAAATAAATATGTATGTATGTAAATAATAACAAGAACAAGCGCAAGTCGTACTTACTGCCTGCTCGCAATAGCTGCCCTCTTGCGCTTTGAGCATTAAACTATTACAATACTGACACCACACATTGTTTTTATTTTTATCATTAGCTATTTGTTGCTCAAAGTTTGTTGGTTCAGTCATGATGCTTTATTTTTGCTGCCAAACTCTTAAATTGTTGCTAAATAATAAGCGTACATTCACAATAGGCGCGCAGTGTTGCATAACTACTAACAGACCAAGTAGTTTTTATTATTTGCAAAAAGTTTGTTTGCACTGACATAAAAAATTAATTTCACAACGTATAATCTGTAAATCATAAAATAATTTATATATTTTTTGATATTTTTAGTTTTCTTTTTATTTGTTCTTTTTGTACACACTTCGTGCTGCAAGAACCAGCTCATCAAATTGAACCAGTTGGTTCGCAACAACAGTGCATTTTGCCACACTGTTAACAAATCTGCTTTGTCCAATATTCGTTGCCGTTGAAAAAGAAAAGTCTTTTCGTTTGGCTTGCTGTCACGGACACAGCTCCGTAAAAATTTATTAACCACAATTACAAGGCACACACACATCAGGTAAAAACTAATTTTATATAGTTTAAAGTGCTTAAATAATTGTATACTAAACGTGCAATAAAAAAAAACTAAAGAGATTTAATAAAAATTGATGCCAAAGCAAAAATTTTAACCTACAAAAAAAATTTTTGGTTAGATCGTGCGGCACAAAAATGAACAACAATATTAATGGGCTCCCCACAACCGTGCCCATACGTGTTCATGTCTTGGGCGCTCAACGTTCTGCTTTATATCAGCAACATACTTACATGGATCGTAATCAAATGGCTATAACCGATTTTGTTTACCAAGAACAAGTCTCGCAGTTCGCTTGGGGTATGGCTGCTGTGCCGCATCAAACTTTTGTACCCAACGTTGATCCCTATTTGAGCGGCATGTCGCATCGTCCATCGCCATCAGGCCAATCAACTCATGGTTATAGATTTGTGCCCAGAGCGACTCCGCATGCACAGGCTGCGGCCGGTAAATAATGTATTTAGACTTGTTAGGAACAAACTTAATACGCAATTGTTATTCAAGGTTCGACGCACGGTTATAGCCATATGTATGCATCACGTTCCAGTAGCTTTCAGATGGGCGCATACTTTCCACAGGCTACACGTAGCGAAGCGCCTCAGCCGTCAACGCCGGCCCAAGATGCTAGGCCTGCAGCGCGCAAGCAATGTGATGCTTCTACTCAAACAGATGATCCGCCTTTGTTGCACGTTACTCGCGCCTCATCGCTGAATGAGACTTCTTCCCTGCAAGCAGACAAGTAAGCAGCATGTTAATACTTTTAGTAAATGTAGTTTCTTAAATGTTTCTTAAACATAGCTCTGACGACTCTGATTACATGCCAAGTTCATCAAGCAACAACAATTTGTTTGACTACGCCAACGGCTGCGGTGATGGACCAAATTTAAATGTCATCCAACAGGGTACGCTGCGTAATTCGGAAGTTGTCTTGCCCATGCAGCGCATGAATGACATCACACGCGTGTCTCTAAATGGCAGCAAGATTGCTCAAAAGCTAGCTGAGACGCATCGCAGTCGTCCTTGCTTTAAGAAAATTGATACTTTATGCGCACGTCTTAAACAAGATTTGCTACGTCCGGATGGCGTTTTGCCTAATATCAACTCTCAGGGCATTGCCTGGGCTGTTAAGGACTTTATTTTTGCATTTACGCGTATTATAAATGCCTGGGTTATAGTCAAGGGTTATGTATACAATTCACCCGAGCCCTTGAACAAAATCAAGGATCAGCTACCCAATGGTTTTATGGCCGCCTTTGATGCCTGGCAGTGTAACACGTTGATGTTTGCGGATTATCTTATTCAATCGTTTGTGAATCTTGATCGTTTGCTGCAACAGCAGAAAAACACTTTCATAAAACTGGATGACGGTAGCTGTGCTGCTGAGCCGACGCCCGGGGAGTTGTCTAATAATGGTACGCCCAACGAATGCAGCCGTAAAACGACTTTCGCTGATATTCAAAATGTGGATTTGAACTATCTTTATAATATGATTGATGATTCTGAGGAGACTCAGCGTGCCGTGGATGCCAATGGCACTTACTTGAAGTCTGGCACCTACACGCCGCTAAAAAAAGATGAAAAAGTTAAGTTGAAACATGATGCTTATGTGCCCGCTGCAGCTACTCAGGATTCGGGTCATAATTTACTAAAAATGGATGCCAATACGGATGCAGCTCCGCGTGTGCACATGGACATTAAACAGTTTGTCAACCAAGGCAGCATTGTAGGCACTGAAATCAAGGAAAACTTGATAGACCTAGCCGCTCAACTTTTGGTAATGCAAGATGCGGATTTCTTTTTTCAAAAACATTTCATTAACAATTATGTAAGTCGTGCAAAATTTAACGTAGTTTTTGCTCACAATTTACTCCCACAGTATCCACACATGTACGAGCTGTGCCATGATAGTTTTGACGACATTCGCACCATTGTTTTGGCCTGTGAGACTTACAAATATAATCATGTCTATGAAGCCATACATGATCTACGACGTATTATTTTTATTGTGCGCATCTATCTAGAGGTATTTTTAAATGGTTTTACTTACAGCTCCAGGTTTGCAAGCTGTTATAATATACAAAAGTTTTGTTTTTTATTTATTTTCCATCTCTTGCTGCCTATAGCTACAGGGATTTAAGGATAGCATAGCCAAGCGAAGGTATCAGTATGAGTCTGACATTATATGGACTAACATACTAATTACTTGTCCCATTAGGCATTAATCTCATATGTATATACAAACTAATCATTACCATTGTCTTTGACCCACATTTAACCTGCACAAAATAACTAAAAACAAATAATATGGAAACTCTGCTAATATAAATTTTTGTAATTTTCGCAGAGATTCAACAACAAGCGCTTAAAGGATCGTATTGACCTGTTTGAGAAGGTGCTTAATGAGTATTTGACTAAGCCTCCGTATGTGGCTAATCAGTTTGATCATATTACTGGGCGCCCAGGCGAAAAACTTTTCATCTACGAAATCTAGAAAGCCCCGACATGGAGCAAAAGCTACACTTACACTTATCACTGCTACACACAAATATGGAAAAAAAATTTTCAAAATTTAGAATAAGAACTAAGAAGTTTACATTTTTGATAACTTAACTATTTTATGCCTTGAATGAATTCATTTTTTTTTATATAATTCAAAAGAAAACATTTTTTTAAGGCTACATACGAAACATTGATAATATTCACATGCAGAAAATGTTTTTTTATACAGATTTAAAACGTAATTTAATGCATTTTTCAAATTTTCATTTTGTATCGATATCGATATTTTCATTTTATTTATTATGTTATCGAAATTGGAAACAATAAACCAAAATCAAAACAAAATATTACACTAATTTTTAAATAGTTATGCGATATATTTTTTAGCTTATATTGGTATATTTTGAATATATATTTAAACAGTTATTTATCGCAAGACTTTAAACATATCTTTGTTTACTTAAAACAAAATCTAACATTAATTAAAATAAATACAATTATTATACTAAAAACATTGCACAGCAAACAAAACTATTTACATATAATTATGTTTTTTGGCTACTCCAAGTTAATCCTCTTTGATAAAATCATTCACGCTTATGTCTTGTGCCTGTAACATGCCATGGAACAATGATGCTGTATTGCTAGCTAAATCCTGTGGCGTTCCCTGCTCGCATATGACACCATTATCTAAAACAATAATGCGGTCCATGGTCTGCAGACCTCGTAGTCGATGTGCTATGAACAGCAAAGTGCAGCTTCTAAATGCAGTGCGCAGAGTTTGCTGCATGCCCATATCACACTCATCGTCCAAGTTGGAGGTGCCTTCATCAATGCACACAACCTTGGCATTCTTAACCAAGGCTCGCGCCAAACAAAGCAGTTGACGTTGTCCGGCGGAGAGATTGTTACCGCCACGTTCTATATGACCATCAAGGCCGCCTAGATTTTGCACCAATAAAGTAGCCGCTGAGGAACCTTTAATTGCATGCCAAATCTCAGAGTCGTAGTAGCCAAGTCTAGGATCCAGATTTTCACGCACTGTGCCTGTAAAACAAAAACATTTAGCTTATTAAAATGTCCTTAATAAAGCACGCTAAAAGTTACCTTCAAATAAAAAGGGCTCCTGTGTGACAACGCCTATGCGCTGACGCAGCTCACTCAACGCCAATGTTTTTAGATTAACACAATCCAAGTGTATTTCACCATGACCAAGTGGTGCCACACGCAGCAAAGCTGCCAGCACTGAAGTCTTGCCAGCGCCTGTGCGACCCACAATAGCAACACGCTCAAACGCATCTGTGGTAAAGCTGATGCCTCTTAAAGCGGGCGTCAAATGCTCTCTATAGCTGAGTTCCACTTCCTTATAGCACAGCACGCCTTGTGTAGGCCAACCAAAAGGCGGATCAATGCTGCCATTGGCATTCTGCTCACCCTCCAATTGCAGATACTGATCCACCCGTTCAACAGCCACCAGTTCTTGCTCTGTTTCAGCCACGGCGTAAAGCAAATCATGCAACTGACCAGTTATGGTAAGTGCATAGGATATGCATAGTCCAACCAGACCCGGATTTGTAGTGTGCGAAGCCGTAATTGCCGCCAGCAAACCGGCGCCGCCCACCAAAAGAGTGCCAAGTAGCTGCAGACGCAGCGTAAGCCATTGGCTAGCCGCAGCTGAAGTCAATTGAGCCTTAATGCTCTCCTCTAGCTTGGCATGAAAGTCACGCTGAAAACGTGGACTAGCACGCATGGCGCGAATGGTGGACAGACCTTGCAAGGTTTCCGTAAAATGCGTGTAAAGCGGCGACATGGCATTGCTGGACAAGCGTTTGATATCACGCGAGGCAAAGCGATAACGTCTTTGTAAATTAAGATAAATGGGTACCATGGGTATCACAACCAGGCCCAACCAGGGCATGGCGTACAAACTAATAGAAAGCGCTCCTATTAAGCCAGCCAATTGAGCCAGCAGTATGTTGAGTATAAACGGCAAAGAGTCATCAACGGTGTTGGTGTCCGAAGAAAAGCGGTTTAGTATTCTGCCAACTGAGGTGACATCAAAGAAACTGAACTTGGCCTAAAGTTGTAAAGATAATTCGAATTAAAGTTATTAATGCACCAATAGACAATCCTACTTACATATATCACTTTCTTCAGAAGCTTTTCGTGTATAAATATGGCCGCCTTGATGCCAGCATAGGCAAAGATAAAGGCACGCACAAATGTGACCAATGAATTGGTTAAAGCTATAGCCGCAAAAATGCCCAGATAAAAGCCTGTTGTATGCGTTGTGCCGGACGTATTATTGCCAAATTGGGTTGTCACCAACTCATGCGATAACGAAGTGTCATTTTTATGTTCATCAAGCGTTGTCTCTGTCACCCAGTGTGCCAACCAAGCGTCGCCAAGATTGCGCGTCAGTTGCATAAGTACGACAAAGAGCAGCACTATCAAAGCCAGTCGAGTGGTCACAGCGCGGCAATAACAGAGAATTACATTGCCAGACAGATGACCAAATTCACGGGATTCCTAAAAAGGATATTTTAGAAATGCTGGTTATATACTAAGTACAAGTGAACGCACCTCAAGCAACAAACTATCCACGCTTTGCTTGTCCTCATCGCTAAGATGCGAGAGCAGTTCAATAGAAGGCTGTCGAGCATGCTCCGTTTCGCTTGCATCATCTTCATCCAAACTTAATTCTATGCTGCCCGTCATGTACTCACTAGGTTGCAAATGTCCAGCTTGCAAATTCAATATTTGATTGGCATGAAAGAAGAGTTGCGTATTACGTGTGACGACAATGCGGGTCTTATCCTTTAACACATTCAAGAGGCAATGCTTTATAATATGCTTGGCAACGTGTCCATCAAGCGCTGAGAGTATATCATCTAAGAGATAAACTGGAAGCAAGAAATATTTGTATAATAATGATTTCATAGTTTCATAACTGCAGCACTTACTCTTTTTGTCTTGGTAGACCGCTCGCGCCAAAGCAATGCGTTGTCTCTGACCGCCAGATAGTGTGCGTCCGTTCTCGCCTACGCCTATGAGATCGCCACCCAAAGCTGCAAGATCCTCGTTTAAAGCACAGGCATGTAGCACCGTCTTGTACCATTGCTCATCGAAATGCGAGCCCCAGACAATATTATCGCGTATAGTGCCGCGTTGTAGCCAAGGCGTCTGCGATACATAACCAAAGCCTGTCGTAAGTTCCTGTACACAGACCTCGCCATTAACACACTCCAAGTCAGCTACTATGGCAGAAATGAAACTGGTCTTGCCACCTCCCACCGGTCCCTCTATGCATATCAAATCGCCCATCTTAATGTCTAAATTAACGTCTTTTAAACGAAATTGAGTAGCAGTTGTAGAGTCCTCCGTTTCCTGCCGAATATGCGCGAAATGAGCACTCTTCATTTGTAATACTGTGGCTTTAGGTGTATTGACCGAGTTGCTGGGCTGGCTTTTCTTTATAATAGGCTGATAGTAACTAGAATAATCCAACGTAGGCACATCCATTAGCTCTTGTACGCGTTTAATGGATACCCATGCTTCGATAAGACCATTGAGCACCCAGGGAAAGGCATTCAATGGTCCTACGAGCATGTTTAGCAGCGCAACGCTGGTGTAGGTGGTGGAAGCTACCAAAGGGTTTCCCAACAGCACAGAAACGCCGAATGTTAAAAAGCACATAAGCACTGGAGTTGTGGCCCAGAAGTAAACACACATGGCATCCAAATATTTGCGTTTAGACATGAATTTGACTTCCACGGCTCGCAAGCTGCGTATTTTAGAGATAAAAACATCCTCCCATGCATTCGTTTTGATCTGTTTTGCACCCTGCATGGTTTCCGTAGTTGCTGTCAGACGCGCATCCTTTGCCTTCATTAAACCGGTCGAGTAGATGCCAATACGTTTGGCCAACCATCTATTGATGGGTATGAGCAAGGCGGCGAACACAACGCCCGCTATAAATGCGGCACCCAATTGAGTATAGAGCAGGTAAAGTGTCGTAAACAGCTTGAACGGTATGCTCCAGAAGAAGTGAAAGCTGATGCACGAGTTAACAATGCGGTCTGTGTCTGTGGACATAAGATTGAGCAAATCCGGACTCTCACTATGTATAACACGCGCTTCGAGTGCCTTTCGATAAATGGCACTAACAACTCCCACGCGCATTTTCATGGTCACCATAGCCATACGCCAATCAAAGTGTGAAGAGCAGAATGCAGTTAGTAAGGTGCTGCCAAAGAGGCCCAGCGCGTAATAGTACGCCTTATTGCTGGTTTCGCTCTCAGCCTGATCCTGGCTTAGTAGACCTCCTAATAATAAAGGACCCGCAAAGCTGCTGATGTCAGCCACAAGACGCAGTATGCCGATGAGGTAAAACTCCAAACCAAAACACTTGTGCAAGGCGCGCAACAAACTTCTAGACTGTGATATTGCCAATTGCAGCCGTTCACTCAGCCGTGCTACGCTCAAAGCATCAGGTAAATCAAAGAGATCTTCTATGCGCAGCAACTTCCCAGCCACGCCTTTGCTTATAAGGGGTCGCACCCACTGAAAGACTAAGCGAGACATCCAGTTGGCTTCATCCTGGGCATGACCCAATAATGCTTCGTTGTATTCAAATCGAAAGTAGGTGTAACGATTCGTGAGCAACGATTCTTGTTCAGTGTTAGCCACATTTTGTCTTGCTGCTATGATGGCATTGCCCTGCGGCAGCAAAGTTAGAGCATACATAAGGTCAAACAAAAGAGTGGCCCAGCTCCAAGCCCACCAGTCAAAGTGTCGGCTGGTATATAACCAAATGCCATCCAGCACAACTACAGTCAACCAGACAACGTTCATAGCTAGCGAGCCCCTATGGCTAAGTTCGCCGTAGTTCCGTGCGGAAATCAAATAGCCTGTAGATAAGACATGTGAGAAAAATCTCTATTGAAGCTACGGCCATATAACTTACCACAATGTACTGCCCACATAATGTTTTCGGCACTTGAGAGCAGCACATCCGAGGCAAATAAGTTCACGCCCGTTTTGATAAATGCCAAGCACTTAAATACGGGCACCAGCGCCAAGGCAAATGAAACCAAAGTGCGTAGCGTCAGCATACGCAGCTGTGTGCTATTGCGTGTTACTTGAGGTGCGCGTATGCCGAAGTTGTAGGCGGAGACAACAGCAAAGATGGTGTAGACGGGCAGCTGCAGCACCGTCTGCTGGAAGCAAGGCAGCAAATCATTGGTTTCATTAGCAAATGGTTTTAGTCCCGTCGGGCAGAACTGTGTCCAGTTCCATCTAAAGTTCCAATCCATGTTGAACATATTAAAGCATGCGTTGTGCCAAGCATAAACGATGCACCTCCTCAACTCTTACTCATCAGAGTGGGTCGAAAGAAATTGATTTTCGCGCAGCGTTATTTCGCAATCAGTCGCGCCTTTCGTAGTAAGTAAGATAAACTTTTTTTATTGGGAAAAATCCCCTTTGTTCTAAATACTTTTGATAGCAAATACAATTAGCGGGTCTGTTTAGTGACTAATGTAAGCAACAAAAAGTACAACAGCTGGCGTTTAATAAACAAAAGTGTGACCAACAGATATCAGCTTTAACAAAGGCATCATTTAAAGCCTTCATTTTATAATCATGCACACAAAAGCAAAACAACAAAACTTATTTGGTTAATAAACCTAATAAAAACAACAAAGCAAAACAATAATAAAAATAAATGTACAAAATTTCGCCGGGCTTAAAATCTGGTCACACTGAAAGTCATCAGCTGTGCAACTCGCCGCTCCTTTTAGAAGAAGAAGCAGCAACAATTCATTTGTTTATATTAAACAATTTATTTACAAAATGACTACCGGAGCTAATTCCGAAACAACAAACAACGAAGATGCAACCGCTGCAACCGAATTGCCGCTGGAACTGCTAAACATGTTTGAATCGCTTGCAGCTAATGAAAAAATTGTATTCAAATCCCAGCAAATCGACGATCCGGAATTGAACGCCACTGAAAAGCAACAAATTGCACAAGACTTATTTAACAAAAATCGGGAAAGCTTTCTCTTGCGCTTCGGCTATTATCTAACCGATAGCCAATTGTGCGATTTTCAAGCACTTGCTGTTATGGAGCCCTTTAAGCCGGAGGAAAACGCTGAAGAAATGTGCCTACTGCTAGACGATCTTAAACGTAAGCTACACACACGCAGCACATGCGTCAAGAATCGACGTTATGCGGCTATGAATCAGTTACTGGACAAAGGTGAATACTTCAGTGAGCATGAGATGATGCAGCGCGCGCCGGAACTTTACGAAGAGTTGGTTGGTCAATACATGAGCGATGAGGAGAAAAAACACCGCGATAGCTATGATGTGAGAAACACAAGTTTTTCTGGCATATTAATGCATACCCTGGAACAAAAGCAACGCGATGAGCTCTTGGGCCAAGCTGATGTAAGCCTTAAGGCAATAGAAGCCGCACCAGCCAACGCAAATCTAGACTGTGAAGTGCCAGTGGAATGCCGTAAGCAGTGGGGTGGCTTTGATGACGATGCGCCAATTGCATGCTCCACAAGCCGTAGTCTGGCGACTGTAACAGCAGCAAAGAGACCAAGTCCAGCAACACACTTTTATAATCCTGGCGAACGGGAACTATTACGGCATGAGTTTATGGGCATTATGAAAGAGCGATTTCTTAGCGGTGAAGACAAGGACTTTGACTACACTGCAGTCGATGAAAATACATTGCTGGATGATTTAAAACAAATCGAACAGGATGAAGAGGATGCTTACTTTGAGTCCACTGACGATGAAGAGGCGCACGTAGCAGTTAATGGCAAATCTGACTCGCCCAGCAGCGAAAGCGAGGACGAACTGGACACATATATGAGACACTTAAATAATCACCACAGCCTGCAGCATTAGTTTTAGTTTTATATAAGCTTTAATCTTAGCATTAGTTTTGAGGAATTGTGGCTTTTAAAATAGAGCATGCATTTGTTTAATAAATGCAATTGTCCACATAATAATACTACTAATTATCTAGGCCTGCCACGTCCACGTGGAAATCCGCGTCCACGACCTCGCAGCACCTTGCTATTTGGTGGCGGGCTTTTGGGACGCAGCAGTTCAATGCGACTTGTGCAACCAGTGGCTGGAGCTTCGGCGAAATAAGTTTGATACAGTTCGGCATTAAAGTTGGAATTGGTCAGTTCAGGACCAACAGTCAGCCAGCCTGGTCGTATGCTGGAATCCCGTCCAAACAAGTGCAAACGCCTGCGTCCCAAACAAAAATGTTCTATGATATGAAAGATTTCGATGGGTTTTTCAAAGCTGCCAAATTCTTCCTCCTCCGATATAATCAAGTCGATATCTACATTAGCATGTATGAAATCACCATCAGTGGAACGACGCACCGTGCCTTTTATGCCCATGAGGCAGTGCTCTTTAGTACGTTGAAAAACGGCCTTTGGTTCTAGTTGCTTTGAGTGACCCGGCTTGTTTATATTTGTGCGTATCCAACAAATGTCTTCACAACGCCGAAATCCCCATTTTTTAAGGCAGTTGCGGCCCATATCTAAGCCCTCTGACGAACCGCACCAAAGAAAAACAAACGAGCGATGAGCGGCTATTTCGCCAATATCCAAATCTGCAGAAATAACAATGTGCTATGTGAACGAACATATTCACTAAATGTATGCCAACTTACTCAATATGTCATCCCAGTTCCAGAACACACGCGGTGCACCGCCCACAGTAGCCACAGAGGGCGCTGCTCTGGCATATTCCTCCAGCGGCGGCTCGATTAGTATAACATCAAATTTGGCGCCGAGGGTTTTAACGTCAAGCGTTTTCAGATCAGCCTTTAGATACATAGGGGCGGATGCCGTGTCCTGTATAAGCTTATCTTTTAATTTGATAAGTTCGCGCAGTTTTGGATACTCCTCAAAACGATCAGCTAAACCCACATCACGAATAAAATTCTGGGGCCTTTGGCCAGTATCCACAAAGTGCTGACAGTAATCATTGTGCGGATTGGAAGACTGTGTGCCTTTTAAAAAAGTTGAGGAATCTCTATAAATAATCTCGCTGGGCGTTTTCTTCGATGAAGACGCATTGCCATCCTCCTCGTCGCGTTGCCCACTAGCATTCAGCTGGCGGCTGCCGCCAACACCAATGTCCTCAGCATTGCCTAATACCTTTTTTAGCTCGTCGACACTGGACAAACCAAGCTGCATATACATATATTGATAATTATTAGCTTGTATTTACTATATAAGTAAATAAAAAAAAATAAATGTACATACCGTCTGGGCCAGTAATAGTCGGCGCTTACGTGAGCGCTCCTGTGAGCTTTTTAATACATCACTCATGTCGAATGAGCTGGCAACAACAATAAATTATTTTTTATAACAAAATAATAGTATAAAACGCTTAAATTAAAAACGCAAGTGAGATGTCGCGGTCGCTCCTTTACCATGGGTAAATTTGTACAGCGTCGCGCAATAAAGTTGGCAACGCCATTTTGTGAATTAACATTTGCTGCAAACGATCTGGCAGCACCAAAGTACAGGTGCTGATAGCCATTCGCAATCAGCTGCATTCAGCACCGCCGAAAGAAATATTTTTATTTATTCGTTAATTGCTGTGATTTTGCTTTAAACTAGTGAAATTGTTATAAAGCTTGTTGCAAAAATGAAGCTGTTGCGCAACACACTGCTTGTTGCGCTTATAGTGCTCCCTGCCTGCCTATTATTTGCTGCAGCGCAGAGTAAACAGAAGGTTGGTACATAGGAAGGCCACGTCACTTATGGCCACAACTAGTTCCTCGGCCGGCTTTTGCCGGTCCATTAACAAACATGTAAACAATATGATTTTTACTTTTAGACGGGCCTGCCGCTTTCAGAAAAAGTACAAAATCTAGTGGAAATGAATATGAAAAAGCCGCTTATGCGTTTTAATGGCCAAAAATTCCGCGAATATGTAAAGAGTGCACCACGAAACTATTCCATGGTTGTGATGCTAACAGCGTTAGCGCCGTCGCGTCAATGTCAGATATGTCGCCATGCGCATGACGAGTTCAACATTGTGGCCAACTCGTATCGCTTCTCGCCTATTTACTCCAACAAGCTCTTCTTTGCCATGGTTGATTTCGACGAAGGCTCCGATGTTTTTCAATTGCTGCGCCTAAACACGGCGCCAGTGTTTATGCATTTCCCGGCAAAGGGCAAGCCAAAAGGAGCCGATACAATGGACATACATCGTGTGGGCTTTGCAGCCGATGCTATTTCCAAATTTGTTGCCGAACGCACGGATATACAGATACGAATTTTCCGGCCGCCCAATTACTCGGGCACTGTAGCAATGATTACGCTGGTGGCCTTAGTAGGCAGTTTCCTATATATACGCCGCAACAATCTGGAATTTTTGTACAACAAAAATCTATGGGGCGCCATAGCCGTGTTCTTTTGTTTTGCCATGATCTCGGGTCAAATGTGGAATCACATACGCGGTCCACCTTTAGTGCATAAGACACAAAATGGTGGTGTGGCTTACATACATGGCTCATCGCAGGGTCAGCTGGTCGTGGAGACCTACATCATCATGTTTTTGAGTAAGTAAACGTAACTTTTACCATAAAGAAACGCCAATAAAAATATCACTACTTACAGATGCCATGATTGTGCTGGGCATGATTCTGCTGATTGAATCGGGCACACAAAAGGCGCATAACAGAAATCGCTTTATGGCCATGGCGGGCTTAGTGTTAGTCACAGTATTTTTCTCCTTCTTACTGTCCGTGTTTCGTTCGAAGGCGCAAGGCTATCCGTATAGGTATAAAATGCTTATAACTCGCTTTAGCTTCAGTTAATAATTTGTTTTTCTTTCTGCAGTTTCCTGTTTAAATAGAGGAGTAACCGTTGACTACCGCAGCGCCGCTACAGCAAAGTTCAAGTGGAGGTTATTAATATTTTCTAGTTTAAAGTTTAAAAGACAGCACCAAGTTTTGTGTGTTTGTATGTAAAACGACTTTTAATAAATTCCACTACTTAATTAATTGTATAAATATGTTTGGTGCTGTAACTATCTACAGCAGGTATGGCACAATAGCATGTCTTCCCTTCGGATAGTCCTTGTAGTTCTCCTTGTACCACTGATGAGTTAACAAAGCATTTATGACTTGATTGCTGGCCACCCACAAGAATATTAGCTTCCAGGTGAGTACAGGTGCAAACAAATCCGATAGACAATAGTACATAATAATCTCGAAGAACATGTGTGGTGATGATATTAATTCGAACCAGCCGCCTACAGGCAACAAGTGTTTCTCTGTTTTGACCGCGCCAGTTTTGGCATCCTTACGCAGATTCACCAGCAACATATTGCTGGCGTATTGTTGATGCCAGGCCAACAGGAAAAAGGCAATGTAGATTATTTGCAGCGCTGATAGATGACGCAGCGTAAACTCTGCTGGCTTGGTACCGCGCACAAAGCCTGTTGTATTCGCCAGCAGCGCAATAATAGCTCCAAAGTAATGCGTGTGCCCAACTATGTAATGCGAGAAATTAATTTTGCTCTGCTTGGAAAAGATTTGCACAAAATTGGTCTCATAAAAGCGACGCACACATTGTAGTGTCAGCAATAAGGTGCCTACAAATGCAGTATTGGAGTCCACTTGTGCTGTGCGATTGCTGCTGCCGCCGCTCATTAAATCCAGAAATCTGAGCACATATTCTGGTGCCTCCACTTGGCCTAAAATCACACTGCTTATAATCAAGAGCGCCAGTAAAGACCAAATCAGCGCTGATACGTAAAAATGCTTAAACCAGCTTTTGGGCACTTCCAGACTGCTAACAAGCGCATCGCTTTCACCTTTATAGGAGTGTTTGCCATAACGAAATGACTGACGTATGCATATGGGCAGGTACGACTCAATTAAGGTCATTAAAGCGCCAAAGATGACCATCGTAACAATAAAAACAATGAACATGAGTTGAATTAAATTAATTTTGTACTGATCTAAAAAGTTTTCTATAAAACCGATAAGTAAAGGCTCCATTTTGCTTAAGTTTTGTTTTTTAATTCAACGTAACTAAAATTAGAGCCTGTTACGACTGAAAACTTTCACCAAATGAAATTCGAATGCATTAAAATTGTTATCATCTGAGCCGTACATAATAACACGTAAAGTTGAGTCTATTGTGAATGGCACATATGCGCGTGCTAGTGTTGGAAGTTGGCGCCAAAGGTGGTTAATTTGAAATGTAAGCAATTTATTGATTCATACTTTTGTTTTTTGCTTAGATTATAATTTTGGGCGTAAAATTATGAATTTTATGATCGTTAGAGAGTTTAAGACAAAAATAGTTGAGAAACTTGCTTATTTCTTGCTCATCGTACAAAATTTGGCAACACTGAAAGTATTTTTGTAAAAAGCAGCTTTTGTCTGCCTTACTATTTAATTTGTTTTTACTCCTAATCAACTTTTTGAACTTGAATCCCTTTAAAAAATGTATTTTTATTGTATTCACAACTAATTGAACATTCTAAATTGAATTTGATATATATAAATTGATATATGGTTTCATATTTGTATGCTAATATGTTAAATTTGTATCGAATATGTAATTTCGTGCGTGGGCAGTTTATATTGCTTCGTTATGTAGATATTTGTTTATGGATTGTTTTTTTTTTTTTTAGCAATAAAGCACTCTGGGCGTTGATTGTCAAATGTCTACGCCATTGCGACCCAAAGTGCCGCCCTTGTAAGGTGGAGGCTTGGGCCGCACATAAGCGCCAGAGCCGGCACAATCATTTTGATAGAAACTGTTGCTGGGACTGGAACGAAATATGTAAGTTAATTAGATGCAAAATATGAAAATTAAGCAAAGACGCACCTCTGAGAGCGTATGCTGCTGCTGTCCAAAAGAAAATTAGGATCTTTTAAGCTTTTAAGCGTAGTAACTGGTTGAGTGGGCTTGGTATCGCTGCAGTGCACCATTTGCACAGTGGAGGAGTTAGCATAGCCCAAGTGCAAGGAGCTGCAAGTAAAAACCGCAGAATTAAAGTTTTTACTTTTAAATTTAAAATTATGCATAATTGCAAAATAAAACATAAAAATCACCTGTCAGCCTCGTCTTCAGGCTCCGAGTCTGTTTTAACGCAAGACTCTTCACAGATATGAAATATATTTTCAAAGAAAAACTCAGAATGTGGATCAGGTGGACTAGGAAAAATAAAAATTACAAAAAAACAAATCAAAAAACCAAAATTTTGAAACGCTTTCTGTACCACTTACAACTTTTCGTGCTGAAAGCACAAGACAGCGGATAACATGCCCACCAGAACGGCAAAGATCATGCCAGGTATGGCAAAGGCAAAAGCAAACTCATCGATGTAGTTGCGAATGGGCACATCTTCACGTGCTATGCCCTGCCAGCGATTGTCATGGCGTTGTTCCTCCTCTGGCTGCTGTTGCTCATTCTGGCGCTCACTGGCCGCCTGATTGTGATACAGAATCTCAGTGGGTGACTCTACGCCCACCGTTTTAAAGGCGCACCAATCGAGCTTAAAGCCTACATTTTCAAAAATCTTCTGCACCGAGGTGCGCTTGTAGGTGCAGGATGGTAACTTGTACAAGGGACGCACTTCCTCCTGCAATTCCTTTAAACGTGGTGAAAATTGCGCAAAGCTGCCGACGTGCACTATGACGCTGTGGGTGGTACTTGCAATTAAAATATATTTTAATTTTTGGCTATTTCACGTCTTACCCTTCATGTTGCTGCGGACGTAAAGGCAAACGACCGCCCATATTGACGGCCGACTCCATAAACACCAAACTTAAGTCATCCTTGCTCTCAGGCCATAAGTCCTTGCGAAAGATATTACGCAAGTCCATAACACGACCCGGATCCATTAGATGCACCCAATTCAGATTATCGATTTTCATTTGCACTACATTGGGTGTGGGATATTTGTGTGCCACAAATATGGGCAGCACAATCCGACGCGTCTCATAGTTTTGCCTATTTAAGGCCACAATATCTAAGTTAATAGCCTTGCCCGCTATAGACTCTGGCGGCGTACCGTACAGAAAACCAGCGTGGTACTCATGACTGTACATATAACGCATCCAAGAAGGCAAATCCGGATAGTGCTGTAATGATGGTCGGTAGCGGAATTGTTCGCTAATGACTTGGTGCGTCCAATTAAACAGCTGAGGCTCGATTTTGTAGGTAAAAAGTTCTCCAGCATTGGCCTGCAGCCTTGAGGCTGTGGCCAACTGGCAGCTGGCCAAGCATAGTGCGCCCAGAAAGATTAGAATTCGAACTTGTTTGTACATTTCGTTGATATGTTTGGTTTAAAAGTTTAATTCAATTGTTTTTCATGCTAATTGATTATATTGCTGCTGCTCTTTGGTCAAGTTGTTAATGTTGAAAATTTCGTAGGTGTGTATCTATGCTGAAAATGTTTTATGTTGTTTTCAACTTTTTGGAGAAACATTTTGAATGCGCAGACGCCGAAAAAATATTGCTCTTGGCTATCAAAACAACTGTTGCGTCAGGTCAGCAATATTTATGTTTTGGCTTTTGGGGGATAAAATTTAAGTAGTTTTTGCACACTATTTTGCAAATACTCGCAGTCGGTGCTTAAATTAATTAATACGTCGTGAGAATTAGCACATAGAATAAGTTCAATGCAGTTAAAACGTTAAAAATTTGTTTTTTAGCCGCGCATAAAATGAGCTTTTCAACAATCTGGCCAAACGGCAACATAAACATGTTGCGCCATTTTACAACACTAAACGAGCGGCACAATTTTCGCGCTCAAAGTAAACACACTTTTTCAGCTGGTTTTAAAATTTATAATACCGCTTATTTAGCAACATTTTAGAGTTTTTATCGGTATTTTAGTTCTTGTTCAATAATAACGCTCCACAAAATTCAAATTTAAATTCTGTTTAAGCAATGTGACCCCACATAATGCCACATTTTACAACACTTAACGCAGCATAACAATTCGCGCATTCACAATAGTGGCGCTGCGTTCCTAGAACTAAGTTATCAGCTGCGCCGAAAATTTATTAAAACACTGATATACGTGGCTGTTGCAACTTCGCGCAAAAAAGACAACATAAGTAATGTTAAGTAAAAGTTAGCTGAACGTTCCTTACAACCTTTAAGTGAATTATGTTTATGTGGCTGTTGCAAGCATGCATTTACCTGGCCTCAGCTGTGCTAGGGGCAGCGTTATTGGTACGTCCAAATATTGTATGTCATGATGTGAATGACTGATAAATATTAATATTTTATAGGCCATAGCCGTGCTTATCTACAAAACAAAACCTTATCCGATTATAACACGGAGTAAAGATGAGAAAAGCTTCCTTGATCCGCATAGTATACAAACAATTGCATTTCCTAGTTTAGAAGACGCGCCTACCTTGGAGCTCAGTGTCATCATACCAGCATACAATGAGGAAAAGCGCTGTAAGTTTTCCTTTTATGTGCATAGACTAAAGCATGAGTAATAGATCACATGTTTGACTTGTTTGTTTTTTGACAGTGCCAGCCATGCTGGATGAGTGCCTGGATTTCTTGCTGGAGCGTCAAAAGAAGCAAGATAATTTCAGTTTTGAAGTGATTGTGGTCAGTGATGGTAGCAGCGATGCAACAGTTTCTGTAGCATTAAAGTATTCCAAAAAATATGGAGCGGATAAGTTGCGTGTGCTGGAGCTAATCGAGAATCGTGGCAAGGGTGGCGCAGTGCGCATGGTAAGTCAAATGGCTAGGCATAGCACCTACTTAAACTGATAGTTACCCTTTTACACACGTTAGGGCATGTTGAGCGCACGTGGACGTCAGTTGCTCTTTGCCGATGCCGATGGAGCCACCAAGTTTGCTGACTACGACAAATTGGCCGAGGCTTTGTCCAGTCTGGCACCAGAGTGGCGTCATGATGGCATTGCCATAGGTTCACGCGCACACTTGGAAGATGATTCCATAGCTACACGCAGCTTCTTCCGGTAGGTCGCTTTTAAGCTGCACTTGGTGTTATTTTTTTCTTAAAAATATGGCTTTTTTTAGCACCATTTTGATGCATGGTTTTCACACGCTGGTCTGGCTCTTTGCCGTGCGCACCATACGCGACACACAATGTGGCTTCAAGTTGTTTACACGCTCCACCGCACGTAAACTCTTTAGCAGCTTGCATGTGGAACGCTGGGCCTTTGATGTGGAGCTACTCTATCTTGCCGAGAAGCTACAGCTGCCCATGTCAGAGGTTGCTGTGCGTTGGACAGAAATTGATGGCTCCAAGTTGACACCGGTTTGGTCCTGGCTACAAATGGGTGTTGATTTATTATTGATTTGGTTGCGCTACTTGTTAGGTGCCTGGCGCATAGCGGCCAACCAGAAAAAGGAGAATTAAGTTGGAATCTATGCAGTTAACTTAGTGACTTAATTAAACCAACTATGCTGTATGTTTTGTGAAAACCAAAAGTTTATTTGCCTAGAACTCATTAAGTGAAAAGAAAGTATTTTATTATTTGAAAAGAAAAACAAACTTGTTCTTAATCTATCCAAAACAGTATATATATATATATATATAGTAGTATATCGTTATTATTACTTATTAGCGCCAAATTAATTAGAATAATTTGAAGGCTGTGGTATTTTTAGTCTTTAGTATTTTTCTGACGCACAAAGAGCTAATTCAGTTGAGCCAGTTCACTACCGCTTTGAGTTGTGAACTAAAACGGCTATTTGAAAGCAAAAAACAAGTGCAGTAATTTAAATCAATGAACCGACGTTCACTTGAACTTTTTTGCTGCAGTGGTTCATTTCCAGGAACTTCGTTCAATTGAACATATACTCAACGGCGCAACGCAACTTCACTTTGCAGGTTGGCAACTTAAAAGAAAAAACAAAAACATTTTATTATTTATTAATTATAAAATGTCGTTTACATAAGTATAAAGCCTATATGGCCACAGCACACCAACACACAGGCACAAAACTACATATGTATGTTATTTTTATATAAAATCGCCGGCATAGCCAGCTTAAAGATTGGCTCGCTTTATGCTTTGCGCTGCTCATTCGTGTTTGAGTGCCGCGCTTTAACGCATGTCCGCCGTTTGCCGCTACACAATCAAAGTATATTATATACAAATTAATAAAATATATATTTATTAATTGTGTCGGGAGCTAAAGAAAATCGCGTTTTAAAGTTTACACGTCGGCAATGTTTGGCTGAAAATAAATTTTAGTGCGATTTCCAGGAATAAAGTCGTTCGCGCCTGTGTGTGTTTGACTCCGTATGTTTGTTTGTATGCGTTTGCGCGCATGCACATATACATATGTACGCAGTTCGTGTGTTTGTTGGCTCGGTCGGTTCCGCACAAGCTCCACCGTCGTCAGCTGGTTTTAATTGTTTATAATTTGTTTTTGGCTTGCCGCGCGGCATTATCGTTATAGACGATATAGAGCAGTGTATGCAAATGCTGATCCGGTCAATCGGTTGGCTCTCTTTGCCTTCGGTTCGTCATCGTTTGGCGTGTGACGCGTAAAGCAATCGAAAGTGATTTGATTCTTTTTTGTGTTGTTATTGTTATTGTTGCGCCGGATTTTTTTGTTTGTGCTTTTTAGTTGCTTAATTAACGGCTAACGTTACTTGTGGTAAGTAAGCACAGTTATTATTGCCTCTCACTTTCGCCTTGACCCGTGCTCCTTATTTGTAAATGAAAGAAAAGAGATAGAGACGTGGTTACAATTTCAACACTTGTGCACAGCACTTACGCACACATTCACACGTAAACTTTAGTACTGTGAACAGGTCCTTGAGTGACATGTCGCTAGATCAGGTGGCAGACTGTCGTGTATTTAGCATCCTCGTTTTAGTTCTTATTAGATAAAGTTAATTTAATTAATCTGCTCTAATTATTATTATGCATAATTATTTTTAAACAAAAATTCTTTAAAAATATAAATTTTGTAACATTATGATAAATTATGTGTCTTAAAAATAGGAAAAATAATTAAAATATGAACTTTTAGGTTTGTAGGCAGATTCGAAAAAAGATAGTCTTAACACTTATTAATTTAAAAACTTTTGAATATTTATACCCTGTACCGTATGGTACAAATAGTATATTAAGTTTCTGCAATCCGAAAATGTTTGTAACATATAGAAGGAGTCGTCGCAGACAACCTAAAGTTGCCTAAAAAATGATCAGGGTGACAAGAGAAATCGATATACCCATGTCCGTCTGTCCGTCCGTCTGTAATTAACCAAACTTTCACATTAGATACCATATTACTCCATAGGAGACAAGTTTATTTTATTTTTTTGATATCGGGGATAAATTATATACCTCCCATATGGGTGTTTGAGACGACCTCGATAAAAAAAAAGTTTTAGATGAATAATTCGATTGTTTATGAAGATATCGTAACCAAAATTGGTATTCAAAAGTTTTTTATATTCCCAAGCACTGTACCAAATTTGATCAAAATCGGATGACTTTATCATATATCCCATAGGACCGATCGGCCAAAATAACTTTTTTATAGCAAAATTCGCTATATTTCGTTTTTTAATAAAGATATCGTAACAAGATTTGGCGTTTGGAAATTTTTTAGATCACTTAAGCAATGTACCAAATTTGAACAAAATCGGTTGACAATGTCATATAGTTCCCACAAGGACGATCTTCCAAAAAATCGATTTTTGAACAAAATTTGTTGTGTTTCATTTGTTTTTTACGATATTGGGACCAAGTTTGGTATTCGTACGTTTTTTATAGTTCCTTAGCACTGTAGTAAATTTGATCAAAATCGGTTGATTATATCATATAGCTCCCATAGGACCGATCGGTCAAAAAACACGTTTTTTATACAAAATTCGTTGTGTTTCGTTTGTTTGTAAAGATATTTGAAATTCGGCATTCAGATCTTTTTTAAGGTATTAAAGTACTGCGTCAAAAATGATCGAATTCGGTTAACTATATCATATAGCTCCCATAGGAACGATCGGTCAAAAAAAAATTTTGATGTGCTTAAAAATGATTCTGTTTCTGGTTTTTATGAAGGAACCGGATTTTATAGCAAGTTAGTGGTACAGGGAATCCCAAAGTCGTCCGCGCCCGACTTTAGGTACGGCATTTTTTCTATTTCATTTTGAAAGCAAACATTAATTTTTAATGTTTTTGAGAATTCAGATTTTTCCAAAATACAAGATAAGCCTAGCATTTTTATTGTTTTATTATGCACATCAGGATAAACAGAATAGTAAAATTAAATTTTCATATAATTTTTTTTTGTAATTGAAGATAAAGAAGTTGCTATTTTCTTGCTTTCAATTTTAATTGGTTCAAGATTTCTTTGCCATTTGCTTTTGATTAGCATTTTTTACGATGTTTAAGATCTTCGGCTTGATCTTTTTAAGTGCCCAACACGGCTTTAAATTGTAAAGCAGCGCTACTCTATAAATATTTATAACCGTTTGCTATGCAGTGGTGGGTGGTAATTGACTCCCATAAACACAGTACATGCACTGCGTACTGAATGCTTATGCACTTATGCATGTGTGTATATGCATTTATCACTTGTGTTGTTAATGTTGTTGTTGTATGTGTGTCTGTCTAGTCATTGGTCTCAATTGCAGCATAATAATAATTTTCACTTGAAAGTGTATGTAAATGTTTTTTTATTGCTTCTATTTTTGTATTTATCAGCAAAAATGCAATTTGAGAAATACTCAAGTGCAAAAGCAGTTGAACACACACACATGCACCCAACAAACACTCACATACACACACACACACACACACACACACACACACACTTGCAGCCCTTGGGCTTGTACTAGAATTTACATTTACAGTTGGTCATTATGATGATCGTTGTTGCTGTTGTTGTTGTTGTTGCTGATAAGCCCAAGATCTAATAAACAAAGTCAGTTAGTTTGTGTTGGTCGGTCAGTCAGCAATTCTCTGGTCTAGAGTTTCAAGTTGAAAACTTGTTTTGTGTTTGTCTTAAAATTCTTGCAAAGGTCGTTTCCGTTCGCCCCCGCCGCAGCCGTGATCTCCACCAACAACTTAACCATTTGCTAGCCCACACAAAAAAAAGAGCAAAAATTAAACATCTAAAAAAAGTTGCGACAATAAACAGAAAGCTGAATATATAAAAAAATATACACACATACATAAACACAATTTGCGAAAAAAATAAATATAAAAAATAAAAACTAGCCATTTTTGTGGCGAAATTCAAAGCCAACTTTAAAGAGGAAGACTACGAAGAAAACGACGACGGCGGAGACGGAGACAAAAGTCGGAGACGACGCCGCTTAACTGCTTTTGGTTGTTGCCACGCCCGCCACTGCGCTGCTGTTCTGCGAGAGTTGCCTTGCAACGACACACACACATGCACATGATTGTATATATGTATATACTATATATATATATAATATATGTATGTATGTACGCGGTCTGCCAAGATTTATGCCTTTTTGTGCATACTACTGCGTCGCGTCTTTTGCCATCCTTTGCCGTGTTTATTTTATTACTTATGGGCAATGCGCTGCGTTGTTGCCTACTCGGACTCGAGCCAGCAGATTCAGAGCCAAAGTCAGTCCCTAGTCCCTGCCCCGGCACCCGCCAAAGTGTTGTTCCAAGTTTCTGCTTGATTAAAGTGCCAGCCAGCAGAGAGCAGGCACATCACGCATGAACTCTTTTTAGGCAGCGCGGGCGACAGTGCGGGCGTTTTTATTATGCCTTTGCCTTTTTGTACTCTATAATCCTATAGATAGGGCATGGCATTGTGATCAGCCGGGATCTGTTTTCAAAGTTTCCCAAAAAATAACAAATTTTAATTGAATCTGTTAAAAAATTCCTATTAGCGTGGCTAGCTATTGGAAAGAAAACAAATTTGGAGTGAAGTCGGTACAGGAACGAAGTTGCTTTCGCTTTCGTCAAAGGTCGGTTTGGAAAGCTGAATGATACTACCTCGATGTTCGGATGCTCCTTTACCTTTTTCGGACATCGTAATCAAGCCGAACACCATCTCAAACAAGAAGTTGCTCTCCAGAACAAGTCAAATCGATATTGCGACCGAAATAAGAAGAAGAAAGTGGAAGTGGATCGGCCTCACGCTCCGCAAAAACGACAGCAACATCGCAAAGCAAGCAATGCGCAGAGTTGGAAGACGAGGTACGTGGTAAAGGAGATTCACGGAAGCCGAAATGACATCTCTGCGGTTAAGCTGGAACAAGCTAAGAAATATAGCCCAAAATCGAGTTCTATGGAAGACGGCTATTGAAGACGGCCTATGCTCCAATAGGAGATAAAGGAAATTATATACATACATATAATCAGCTTAGTTTACCAACGAAAACTGACAAGCAGAGATCCGCAGAAGCTTATCCAAAGAAAATATTAACACAAATTTGAAAGATTCACATTCTAAAAAAATGAAATCAAACGGACCGATTCAGATACGATTGGTCTGATTTCTCTAAATTTTTCAGAAAATAAACAGAGAAAGGGGTAAGGAAGGAACACTCCTGAATATTGAATGCGGTCGGCCTCAGGAGCTATACCATCATTCATTTTCCTCACTTTAACACTTTTTAACATAATTCTCCACAACGAGGAAGGGTATACAACTATCGACGTTCCATTCTCAATATTTCCTCATCTTTCTTTGTTATTGCAGTTGTCGCTTTGTTTGTTGATATTCATGTGCGTTCACTAGCTTTTTGTTGAAGTGTGATGATAATTCCACCAGTCCATTGCTGTGGACTACTCTGGAACGGCTCAACGAGGCGTTTGTTTGTGCACACGCTTCGCTTGCAAAAGGCAAATCTGTAGTTTGGCACAATGATCAAGGGGTTTATGGTGGGGCGCTGTTAATCCTTTAATCAGTTTGCGCATGAGCAGCCGTTTCAGCAGTCTGGAGTAACTTGGGTAAACCAGTTGCCCGGTTTACTCTGAACTTCAAGGTCATGCACACACAATCCTAGGGCAATTTAAAGTTGACTTTATGCTAGTTGGCCTTAACAACTCGTTGCAGCCCGGTTCTCTCTGTCTCTGTTAATTAATTGGCCATTTAATCGCTCGATTTGCTGCCTGATTGCGGTTTCTGGTTAAGCGTTTTTCCATCTTCCACGTTTAGCGTTTTTTAACCTTTTGATTGATGTCAGTTACTCAACTGTTTGAAATAGCGTTGAGATTTGGTCGTTGTACCCACGCCCACAGCTAATTACCGTGGGCTGTGGCCACGGTCAATAGCATTCGGCTGAGATTCGCACGCCCACGTTCCATGACCATACGCTTGATTCATGACTCTCTGATCAAAATCTATTCTTTTGATTGCCTTTTCCGTCAACAGTGTGAAAAGCAGCGCCAATATTTTGTAAAATTTCGAAATTAGCATAACGTTTTGGTTAACCAGCAGTTGGGGGTAAAAGGTAATCGAGAACTTGGTACCCGTTAGGGAGAGTACGGTTAGAGATTTTGGTTTTGGCGGTTTCTTTTAAGATGCCTGAAGCAAGTAAACCCCCGCTTCTGTCATCCTCGACTCACAGTGGAGCATAGGGCCTCGACAAGAGGATTCTTGTAGCGAACGCTATTACGGGATTCATGACAGATTGTTATTCCATGCGTAGCTGGCGGCTTGTAGTTCATGATCAATAGATCTTCTTCATGTTATTGCTGGCGCACCTACGTGACGACCCTCTCCTAATTGTTCCAACGAAGTGCCTGTCGAGCGAGGTGTTCGTTGGATCTCCGAAGGGTATGCCCAATCCATCGCCTATTACGCTCGCTTACTTCTACTGGCGCAGGTTTCTAATTTTTTATAACACCCCTGCTCACACATCGTTGCTTGTGCGCGACTTTTTGTCCAAAAACAACACACTAGTGATGCCGCAGCCATCGTATTCCCCAGATCTGGCCCCCTGTGACTTTTTCTTGTTCCCTTAACTGAAGAGGCCCATGAAAGGACGACGCTACGCCACGATTGACGAGATAAAGACGGCATCGAAGGAGCTGAACAAGATAAAAAAAAATGATTCTTTGAAGTGCTTCGAAGATTGGAAAAACCGTTGGCACAAGTGTATAATAATCCCATGGGGATTACTTTGAAGGGGATTTTTGAAAAAACACAAAATTCGCGATACTTTTTGAACACACCTCGTACACTTAAATTAATCAGTAATTGTGTTTGTTTAAAGAATACAATTCTAAGCCGTAGAGCTGTTCTTGAGTTTATTCCAAAATTTTATTTGTAACCCGCGTAAATCGAGGGATGGGTCATCATCAACAGATTTTGTTGGGAGCTTATTCCTCATGCATTAAATGAAAGTTTTATCAAAATACGGATTTATTTTAAAAGTAATTTCGCATTCATTTTTTTCAGTGTATTTCACTAATCATGTAATTATTATCTTTACAGTATTTATGGCAACATGAGCTTAACCAGCAAAATGCAGCGCAGCTCCCATGGCAGTCTCAAGTCACAGCACATGCACTCCGCTTCGTTGCGCTCCAGCAGCAAATCCTTTCAAGCCAAAATGGACAAAATGTCGGAGCGCCTATATGATATAGTCAAGAGCGGTTCCATGGTGAAGCGTGCACAGAACAAGAAACGTTTTACGCCCGTAAACTACAAACATCGCTGGTTTGAGCTGACCAAACGCACGCTTTGCTACTATGATGTGGAAAATGTGGAGGTAAGTGATATCTCAAGGACTTTATCTGAACTCGTGGGCTTTTTTTTCTAATTAAATGAATGATATGATAGCTACATAATGACAATGACAATGATATGCAGCCACATGGCCATTATTCAAGCTCAAGTGGCCGCCTGACTCACTGATGATTGGATGTGGGTTGGGTGGATTTGGGTAGGATACACTGGGATGTAGTAGGCGGCACAGCTGCCAATGCGTTCGTTTCAAAACAAACTCACGACTGGTCCTCGTCGTTATGATGAATGCCGCCGCTTTGGCATCGTCTTTTGCCACAGTGTAGACTTTTTGCCGCATCCAGTCTACACTTGGTGGGCTTTGTGGGTGGCAAACACACCCTGCAGCAGCTGTTCTGCCGTTTGCCGGTGCCCGCTCTAGGCGGACCGGCATTGTAAACCACCCTGCTGTGTAGAGTTTTTCTTTGCCGCTATCCCGTTTGGCATTCCAACTGGAAGTGTTTGTATTTCGTCGCATATCCTGCTTGGTATGTGGTGTGTTTTTCCTGGATAAAGGCGCTTGCCGCTTTATATGTCGGCTAAACGAAGTTCACTGGCCGGTTGCTTTGGAGTTCTTAGCGATACTTCGTTGCGTGCGGACCTGCATTTAACTAACGCGAGCGTTTTTCTAACTATTTTCTATATTAGTTATATTAGAGATAAAATAAAAATAATATGCCAAAAGTATTTAAACAAAACCAAGTGCTAAATATTCGAGAAAATTGTGTATTTTGTATCGCTCGTCTAACGTTCATCTAACGCCTAGAAAACGAAAAATAAGTGCGCTACCCTTGAATATTGGATGTGTTTTTCGGCTAAACGAGCTACCAAACAAGCCCAACGACGAGCAACCCTTATTTGAAAAGTTTTTTTACCTTTTGCTAGGTTTTTTTCCGGCCAAAGTGACCGTAACTTCCAATAATTTATAACCAATAATTTATTACTTCAAGTAATAAGCGGCTGCTGCGCATATGTCGGGATCTTGAGAGCAAAAAAATAGAATATTCATAAATTCCACGCCGCGTCGTTGGAAATTTTTGCAAAACGAAACGCGCAAAAAACGTCCAAAAAGGGCCCCACCCAAGGCAAAAAGTTTTTCAAGTGTAGCTCTGCGTATGTGTGAGAGTGTATGTGTGTGTGTTTTGAGGCAGTGTTGCGTAGCCACCACAGACCGCACCCCCCGTTGCAGCTTAAAGGCTTGTGCTGTCGTCCGTAGCACATTCTGTGTGCCTTAAAAGGATTATCCGTACGCCTGACAAAACTTTTGGCCCCTCTAGGTAAGAACTATAATACAATACTCACAGGAATACTCACAGGACTTGTTGTTATGTCTTTAGTTTTTGGGTTTAATTAATTTTGATTGGTTTTACTGTGTAGCAGCAACGCCTAAAATTATGCAAAGATAATTGAATTTCTAGACATTAAGAGGTAGCCTCAATGAATAGAGAGCACAAACTTAAAGTTGAGCCTTGTCAATACTAGAGATGGATATTTAAACGAAATTTCGAGACCATTTCACTTTTGGAATCAAATTCGGTGCCTTCTATCGTCGGGTACTAAAGAATCTTAATTTTTACTCCCTTACCAGTGTCAACAGGTAAAAAATTAAGTTGTTTAAAGAAGAACCTCTAAAAAGTTTGTTTTTAATAAGTTGGCTTGGTTGTCATGAGCTAGAGCAAGTTAGTGAGTTAGTGCAAGTGTGACCATATTCGATAAAGTTCAAATATGCTTTACTTAGGGTGGCACTTATAAAATGGAAACGTTACTTTTTTTATTGCTAATTTTGTTAATATTGTTTTCATTTACTACGAGGAAGGGGGTCTTCCTTCATGAATAGTTTTGCTTTCCATAATTTCAAGAGTTCGAATTTTGAAGCATATTCATTTAAGCAAAATATGCCTTACAATCGAATGAACTATTGAACTGAAACTGTATTATTTGTCCAAATTTTGTGTTTAATTGTCCAAGATTATCCCTCGCCAACGTTTAAAATTTAGCCAGCTGGCGCAAATTGGTGATCCAAAGACTGCGAAGATCTCCCAAGACATCCTAAAGAATTTATACTGAATTTATCCAGTTCATTGATTAATTCAGTTCTACCTATATATCGAAAATTATCCCTCGCTATCGTTACCCATTGGCGATCCCAAAACCGCGAAAATCTTCCATTGCCTGGTTTTGCCATCGCAGTTGCAGGTGTCCCTGTGATCGACTTCCTGAAGAATTCTCATCTGGCTGGTTTTGTTGTCATGACTACACGTCTAGAGCAAGTGTGACCATATTCGATAAACTTCAAATATAGTCAGGGTTGCAAATTCGAGTTTTGAAGCATATTTATTCAAGGAAAATACGTTTTTTAATTGGATAACGCAATGAACTGGATCAATTCAGTTCTACCTATCTATCGAAAACTATCCCTCGCCATTGTTACCCATTGATGATCCCAAGACTGCGAAAATCTTCCATTGCCTGGTTTTGCCATCGCAGAGGCTGGATCGACATACTGAAGAATTCTCATCCATGCGAATGACGTGCCCAAGCAAGCGTCTCACTAGGTCAGTGTCACCGTGAAGTTCTTACACCTCGTGATACATTCGAATACGGAACTATCACTATACACATTGGTCTATCCGAAGATTCCTCGAAGGATATTGCTCTCGAAAGTTCCTAATGTTGCCCTATCGCATGTTGACAATGTTCATGCTTAAACGCCTTAAATTTGTACGTCAAGTATGTTAAGGGATCTATCTATTATTTTGGTATGTCGAGAAAGGGCTCTACTCCTTACCGAGTTTATTGAGGGAAAAACTTATTGCTAGCAAAGATCTAAACCATAAGTAGAACTTTGTTCGTATTCTAGCTCTTTTGATCTTCGAGATACCGGATAGTACGGTACCGAATGTTTGCCGCTATTAGAAAAACATCTGAGTAAATTTCGGGCAACAGAAATGAAGTATGTACGAAGGGTCGCAGGAAAAACCAGGAGAGATATGGTCAGAAATGAAAGAATACGTTCAGAAGTAGGGCAGAAGAAGTCAATTATACAAGAAATCGAGGAGAGAAAGCTAAAGTGGTTCGGACATCTACAACGGATGGACGAGTCAAGAAAAGACAAACAGGTACTGGAAATGAGAACGGAAGTCGATGCACCAAGAGGAAGACCCCGAAAAACTTGGGAAAATCACAGCCAGGATGTGGGAAGGGTGAGGGGCAGAACTCTGGCAGAGAAAAGAAGAGAGAGCCGGGACTGACCTAAATGGAGAAGATAGATATCCCTAGGCTACCCGACGCCTAACAGCAAATGGGGATTGAAGAAGAAGAAGAGAAGAAGATACCGGATAGCCAGGCAGACGGACATGAAGTTAATCGCCTTGATAATACAAAATTCATATTCAAAGATTAATTTTTTTGTATCAACTCAACCACATTGGGGAGGTTCTTTTCTAAGATACAAAGATTCGTATGCTCACCTAAAGGGTTCGGTATTTGCCCGTATTGCCATGATCCAAAAGTTTTTGGCATTCGACCCGTTCCATCCATCCCATACTATTACGCAGATTTTTAGTGTACCCAGACAACAATCCCTTGTCAGCCAGCTGTTTCTGGGATTCTGCTTCACAGTCACTTTATAGCAGCTGCCAACACTAAGGCTGCTGTTATTCACTCACTCAGTCATTCAGTCAATCACTTGCTCACTCATTCATTCATTCATATACTGTCTATACATTGCGCCCCCACCCTAGCTGGGTTATCCTTTTTTCCACCATCTGCTGTGGCCTGACTGGTTTGAGGTTCGATGAACTCGTGCATAAAATGTTCAATTAATTGATTGATTTTTCTCAATATGGCGCGCCTTTGCCTTTTGTCGCCATTGCCCTCCATACCGGAATAGATAGATAGTAGCTTGTAATTTGTGTCCACTACTACATCATGTTTATTGAGGTCAATATATGTTGCTGCTCCTAAGCCTTGATTAATAGCTGCCACCTAGCTGCAACTAATTTTGGTATTGCATTGGAGCCAAACGTGTGTGTCATTAACCTGTCGTAAAAATCGCAGCTCGTCCAGTTACAAGGGTCGGTTGGTCTCTCCAGCTAACCCCGACGGGCTGTTGATTGCTTTGGCGACGACGACGACGACGCTGATGGTCGGTCTACCTTGTTGGTATGGTAATTAAAGGGCTTTGTTTGTAAACACTGTTTTTTTTTTTTTTGTTTGTAACGCTTGGGGAGGGCATATCTAATATGGCGTAAAGTTTGTTAAGCTTTATTCACACCATGATAGACTTGTCTGCTGGACGTCTAGTAGACTATGGAGAAGGGTTTTTATTTCCGGAAAATAAATTTAAGGTTGACTGTGGATAACTTTGTCGTGAATAGCGGAGGTAACCAGTGCGCTCACTCTCTGTTCCTTTTAAGGGACGGACGGACCTCTTCGACGGGTTTCCACAAAAACTGCCTTAAAAACCTTACCTTACTCGCTGGAACCATCTTTATCCATACAAACAAACTCAACTATCCGCTTGACAATGTCACTAGAAGTCGTCATCTCTCTCCACAAATCTACAACATTTTTACTTCGTAAGAGTATCCCAACTTATGTTAATAAACTCCAACTTTTTTCTTGCAATATTTTTTTTTCGCACTTTTGCTGTACCTCCGCGTAGATGTTCCTTTGCTCTAATACATTTTTCGCAGATTAAGGCTGTAAATAACAATTTTCCAAAAGGGCGGCTTGACTCATAAGACACTCACATATATACTATACTCAGGAATGGGTCCATCGCCATCGTCTTCGTGGTCTTCTCCTAGCTTAACTAAAAAAAAAAGCGCATGTTAAAGTTATTCCATACCAACGCGCTTTAGCTAATGGGTTGTTCTGGGTCTTTGGCCTGTTGCGCCCGCTCTCAAAGTTTGCTCGTAAAGTGTTATAAATGCCTTGTAATGCGTGTGGGCTGTCAGCTGCAAGGCTTCCTTTGCAGTAGCCACTCCTCATGGCCTGGCCAACAAATTGCAAATGTTTTTATGACTTGTCTTTATAGCTTTTGAAAGTGTTAAAAGCGAACACACACATATCCCTATCCATCCCTATCTCTACTCTTATGTGAAAGCCTACTACTCCGACAAATTTCCATAATGAAAGAAGTCAAGTTCCAATATGGACTGTTAAATTTATAACTTTGGACGTTACGAACGACACATTTCACTTTTTCATGGCTGCCAATATGGCTTATAAGTCGCGCTTCCGTAGAAAATTCAGAAATTTTTTACAGCATGTTATTAAGGTTGTGGGCAGGGGGCGGGGGCATGGGGCCCTCCTATGGACTGCATTATTATTACTCATCGCAAGACATGCATTTAAATTCTTCACGAATTGACACCTTTAAAGTAAGCTCAGCTTGGTACAACAGTTGCTGCTGCTGGCAAAGCCGATTTCGTAGAATTACAAGACCAACTTTCAGCTGAGAGAGACCAAGAGTCCCAAGTTCCTGATAAATTAGCAACAGCAAAAGTTTTGTGTTTTCTTTGGTGGTCTGACCCATTGGCTGACTGTTTGGCTTATTAATCAGCTGCATTTGCGTGTCTTACGTTAAATTGGCGCCAAATGGTTTTTGTTTTTGTGATAAGCTTTAGCGGTTTCCGACACTGACAGATGTCGCTGGACACCACCCTGGCTACCAAAATAAAAAACGGCAAAACAGAGTGAGACATTAAAAGTTGGGTTACGATGACTGGAATGTACTCTGTACCCTTGACTACTCAGTTATGCTGAGTTAGCAAAAGATATTGAAGTGCTTTGGAGAAATATTTGATAGTGATCAGATGCGCGCTGTGGGACACCACGGAACAGCAGCTTCAAAAGGAGGGGCAGCCTCTAAATGAAACACAAAGTGAATCAATGAGCTAAGGCGGGTTAAGTAGTTTCTGGATATACTAAGTGTGCGAGAATGTCTTTGGGAATATGTACTGGCTTACTTCTGGGATCTTATAATCATAGAAACAACTTAATAACAAGTCCATCGTGAATTCGATAACATGCCTGCCTCTCGGAACATGCTGGCTCTAGCCAGTCTAGGTTTTGGTCTTGCTTTCTCCACTCCGTGTAAGCAAAGGTTGCTAGTGAGCTTACTACGTTGTTCTTGCAAAGGAGGTTCTAACTATTCCATCGTCAGGTTCCTATAGAGTTTGATAACATGCCTCCCGGAACGTACTTGCTCTGGTCAGTTCCCATAGAATTCGATAACATGCCTCCCGTAACGTACTTGTTCTAGACACTCTAGGTTTTGATCACACCTTCTCCACTCCCTGAAAGCATGGTTTCTTCTCTCCGTGAGCTTACTACACTGTTTTCTCAAAAAAAGGCTTGGACTACCCCGTCGTCAGGTTCCCATTGCATTCGATAACATGCATGCTTTCCGGAACATAGTTGCTCTAGTCAGTCTAGGTTTTCATCTTGCCTTCTCCACTCCGTAAAAGCAATGGTAGCTAGTGGGCTTACTACGTTGTTTCGATAACATGCCTCCCGGAACGTACTTGCTCTAGTCAGTTCCCATAGAATTCGATAACATGCCTCCCGGAACATACTTGCTCTAGACACTCTAGATTTTTTCACACCTTCTCCACTCCCTGAAAGCAATGTTAGCTATTGACTTTACTACCTGTTTCTTTCAAAGGAGGCGCGGTCAACCCCTTTGTCAGGTTTCCACAACAATCTTCTTCATTCGGACGAACATAATGACCGAGCTACCGAAGTGTCTGGATATTTATCTGATGTCCGAAGAACTTACGGAGTACGTATCTTTTTTTTCACAATCTCTTCGACCTTGTAGGTATACCGAACAAAGACAATGCGTCCAATATGTGGGTCTTATTCGATGATTTGCTGCAGTATAAACGTCTGGTTTATAGTCGATTTACCAGGCCTTTGTCGCGGCTTACTTTTAGGCAAAGGAGCCTCAGATATCGTTTTTCAAGATTGTAATCTCAAGAATGTACATCTACTAACTCAACTTTGGGCATGGCTAAAGCAATTTCCATTGTCGTCCTGTTTACTATCCTCGGGGTGGTTTCGTGTCCGGACTTTCCCATGTAGATACTCGAATCAGTTAAATTTCAGACGCGACGGCTGATTGGACCGAAGCATCCTAATTCGTTGGTAGGATTGCTACCTTTAATAAAATTAATAATTATAAGTCAATGTACTCCAGGCCTCCGAACTTGCCCAAAGCACGTTAATGGAGCTAGGTATTTCCCCCGAGAACCAGATGGAAAGTAACAGTTATCCCGCTGAACGCCATTGCCTCATATGTTTAAAATGGGGAACGCCGCTTGAAGGCCGAGGTTGACATTTGTATGGAGAGGCTTTTAGAGACGCATGCACATACCTTGAACCCTAAGGACCCCGGACTCCCCCATAATTTCGTAAAATGGGCTGAAACTCGTTTGCGAGCTCTTATATACCTTCTCTTCGAAGTGAAGAACCCTTCCCCCAAGACCTAATCCTAGATCCGCACCTCATACAGTGTTTGTCGTCTTTTTGCAACAGTTAACATACTCCTTAACCTTTGTTTGTAGGGCATTAAAATTAAGGTTTTTGCCAAAACATATATACATATGTTTTTATATGCTTTTAATGTATAGCATCTGTCATGAATTTTGCGGTTTGAGACAGTCTGTCGTCTGACTAATTGACTCTTTTAGACACTCTTGGAGATGTTGCCCATTTGAGGCTTATGCTTTGCATTACCAAATAATTGTTAAGACCAAGCCCTTTTTAACCAAAAAAATAAAACCGAAACACTTGTAACAATTATGCATGAATCATAATCTCGAATAACGCTCACTTCAATCGTGTTATATGGTCAGTCAGTAAGTTATTTGTTCGGACAACAAAAAAAAGTAACTCAACCTTTGCTCAAACCTTTATTTGGTCAAAAAAAAAAGAAAGAAAAAATCGATTGTCATGTCTGTGCCATAAAAGAAAAACCAGTTGTAGTGCGCTTTTTATACATGATTTGCCTATTAACAGCATACTTAGATATGACCATCCATACAATCATTCCAGATGATTCATCCATCAATCGTTTGTCATATGCTATGTGCAACACTTTCACGGTGGTGGGTCTAAGCTGCGCATAGAACCCCTCCGTATACGGAGTAGACAACCGCCAATATTCGTGCCAAGCATTCAAAATTATTTAACCATGGCGCACCTACGAGTACGAGAGGAGTAACATAACTACTCCGTGTTGTGTCTAATGAGTTGTAAAGCCTACGGAAAGCTTAAAGCCTGATCTTCTTTGTATGCATGTATCCAACCAGCCATCCATCCATCCATCTATCTATATGCAACCCAGACGCATTGTCTATGCCTTAGCATCTCATGCTTCATTATGCAGCAGCCACAGAGCCTTAGAACGTCAGACGTTGACTGGAATGAATCTTTAATGCAGTCGCCTATATTGTTTTTGCTTCTGGTTATGGCCGTAGAGGAGTCATATCGACTTTGGCAAGTTGTTTGGAGGGCCCAGGTGGCTAAAAGATAATTTGGCATGGGTTAGAAACAAACAAATTTGAATTATGTCAAGAAACAATCGAAGAAGGAAGCTATATGAAAAGTTTCTGGTTTATGGAGGGAGAATGCTTCATATGACATTAAAGTGGATCACTTTTATTTGCTCCTAATCTGGGTTTTAGATAGCTGAAGAGCTCTTGAGATTAGGAATTATTTCAATTTGAGAACAATTTTTGGTTATTTAAATAAAATTAGCTTTTGTCCCATTTTGATCCCTTCCTTGGGATATGATTTGAGAACATTTGAGTATATGCTCATCGGGAATTCGAACCCATGTAGGATCAGTGAGGTTGTTCTGTGCATTAATAACGAGCAACTTCTTCACTCTTTGAAAGCAATATTAGCTATTAAACGCGGTCTATACTTTCGTGGGGTTACTATAGAAATCAACGGAGCTCCTTCATTTAGACGAACAAGAGCTGCTTGACGATGTCCGAAAGATTAAGATCCCCTTCTTTCGATATGATATTTGATACATTTTTTTAAACCTCTATAAGTTTTGGCAACTGTTTAGTTATTCTATCTGGAAATTGGATCACAAATTCAGATTTTTTACTTTTCTGAATTCTTCGCTTAAATGTAGTGATATCCTTAAAACGTTCTATTATGCTCTTACTTGAATCTTTCATCAGAATCTAGTTGGACATCTTAAAAGACGCTCAAAATCAGTCTTTTAGTTGTCTAAATATTTTTTAGTTGTACTTCATTTTCTCAAAATATTCATATATTCATATTTTGAGACTCAGAAAGCTCTGATTGATTACTTCAGGTGCTTTATTTTCAAATAGCTCTGCACTGATTAGATGATGGTCTGTATATTCATATTCATATATACTCATTCTTTCATATCTGGGTCTCCCTGAACTTTCAAACATTTTCCGAAAAGTCTGATGTATTGTCTGTTTCTTAAAACATGCATATTTTTATATTTTGGAAGTCAAACGTTCTCACAAAGCTCTGATTGCTTTATTTCCCAATCATATGAGATGATGCCCTAAACTCTATTTAAAGAGTATTTCAACTTTTGCGCTACCAACTTTGCTCTATCTTTCTGATTGTTATTGTTACTGGGCATTGTTGTCGTAGTCTTTGGCTACCTGTCTGTCCTGCCGCAGGCTCCTTTTCATGCGCCGCAGATGAGCAGATGACGGTTGGGCTTTTGTTTGTGTGGCATGCCCCATAGAAATAATGCCTGCGACTGACATTGAGTTATTGAGGCTGAAAACTTAATCCCCGGTTATAAAACTTTAACTAGGCACTGTGTTTACTGATTACAAAGGTGTCGGCGAAACCTTTGCGGCGGCTTTACGGCTCTGACCCCTGTAAAGCAAGTTTTGGAACCCGTCGCCACCATCACCATCATCACATTAGTTGCTCCATCAATTGCAAAGTTGAGCTTATTGTAAGCCTAAATACCTTTTATGCCTAATTTTATTGGAAACGCTTTTGGCCGCCATAAACAATCATTTAATTGGAATTAGAAATAATAAACGCCTTTCTATTGAAATAGCGCCAAAATACGAGCTTAAGCTTGGTTATATTTTTTTGATATACTTTTTTTTCGGTTTTTATTGGCTTTATCGCTTCTCAGCCATTTCCGCTGCTGTTAATTTGAAGCTCGCAGACGCTTTCTGAGCAACACTCTCCGCCGCATAGACCGGCTCCAATAATTAGAAATCAAAGCCGGTTCGGTCGGTGGCGGCGTTTCCATATAACTTGTCTACTTATGTATTCCAAAATGTTATCATGGCCTGGTCAATGCGACGGCTATTTGGCTAACCGCAGAGCGATCCATCCGTGTGCTGTTTGTCCAGCTTGTTGTCGCTCTTTGATTGATCTTATCGCAGTGGCGCGTGAGTCATCATAAAATGATATAAAAAAAGAAAATAATAACAACTTGCTCGAAGGCACAGTGGGCAAAAGCAGAGTAGCTTGGGACTAAAAGTAGCGACTTTCCTAAAAAAAATCACAAAGCGGGATGAAAATATCTTTACTTGAAAAAATTGTCTTATGATCTATGACCAAAAGCGTAGTCTGTAACTAAGAGCTTTGGATTTTGGAGGCAATTTTGTTGGCATCTTTGGATATAATCGATGTTTTTCAATGCATGTAGCTTTCTCGGGGAAGTCGTGGTAAGGGGACTCATTAGGGTCGATGAATCCAAGAGCGATGCCGGCGGTAGTATAGCTATTGGTTGGGCCATCCATGCCGGTAAGGTCGAGGAAGAGTCCTGAAGCTAAGAGCAGTCCACAACAAACCTTGATGCCTTTTTGGTAACCAAATTGCCCCATATCAGCGGCGGCTTCTAACTAAAGAATCTTTGATCTCATTGATTCTAAATTATTGGATATCCAATTATGGAAACATGTTTCCAAGAGGTACCGAGCTATCCACCTATTACGGCAGCCAGCACAGAACATTTGGAGGTTCTAGTTTCACGTTATAATGACCACGATGAATGTAACCAGAGGCTCTATGATCCGCTTAGGAGTCCAGAATTCGTAGTAGTAGTATCGGGTTTTTATTGAAAAGAGACTACTAAATTAGACCGATAGGGACAGCAACCGACGCCATATTTTTTCCAGCTCTTTTGACATTTCGCTTCAGTAAGGTTTGCCATTTCATCATGGAAAGATATACGATCCAACAACGAGTCGAAATTATTAAAACTTACTACCGAAATTCGGAGTCAGTGGCCTCAATTTTAGTAGCGCTACGTCCAATTTACGGTCGTCATAATTGTCCTGCCAGATCAACAATTGAGCGTCTAGTGGAAAAATTTGAATCCACAGGCACGGTACAAAATGTTCCCGTGCCAGTGAGACAAAAAAGTGCCCGTTGTGTCGAAAATATTGCTGCCGGAAGACCCAAATCAGTCTCTCACACGTCGTTCTCAAGCGTTGGGCATCTTTGTGACGTCATTGAGGCGAATTTTGCGAAAAGATCTACACCCTTACAAGATCAAATTGACGCAAGAACTGAAGCCGCTTGACTACCAGAAGCGTCGTATTTCGTGAATTGGGCAGAGCAACAACTTGAAAATGATCCGAATTTTCATCGAAAAATCATCTTCAGCGATGAGGCTCATTTCTGGCTGAATAGCTTGGTCTGGCAGCAATCCACACGTACTTCATGAGTCACCATTGCATTCCGAAAAAATTACGGGAATGAAGAATTCCATTGATATCTAAAACCGTTTTTGTTTTATTTAAAAAAACTTTTGAAGCGCTCTTATTGAAAAACCCTTTAGTAGACTTCCTTGGCCGTTTATTACAAAACTGTATTCTATCATCATCTGTAAAAGATAATATGAATTTCAAAGTGTAAGATGAAGAGATGATAAAACTTGTTTTTGAAATTGTAATTACCTCGCAATTTACTCGACAAAAATTTTATTCTGAATTTCACTTTTCTCGACCACTGTGCGGCGGGGCACTGTTGCGGGCTGTTGTGGTGAATCTTTATGGATCGTTTCGCTTGCAAGTTAAGTTCATAATTCAGAGAGTGGCTGTGGCTGTGATTTACTTGCCACCGCTACAAAGGCCGTTTCATGGTCGTCGTTTCCTGGTAAATGTTTTAAGAGTGTTTCTTCATGTAAATTCCGTCTACACACATAACTGTAAACAACATCAACTGCCAAATAATAACAAAAAAAAAAAAACAATTTTAGTTGTTGCTTTTGCAGTAAACATGATAAATTGTTTATTTTCTTTTTGCTCGCTTTTGAGACTCGCTTGGATCGGATCAGTTAATTTCCGTTTTTAATGAAATTTCACCAAATCAAAATTCCAATGAATCTGTCATGCATACATGCCACAAATAAATTGGCAACAACATGGCCATGTACGCCATGTTGTAAGTCTCGTGTCGTCTCCGCTCCTCGTCGACCCTGCTGCAACGACGACGACGCATAGTCGGCCATGATTCAATCTGTTTGGCATCCGCCCGTTTCCGGTTTGCATTTCACAGGCTTCAAACAAACTCCGGCCAATTTCTCAAGCTTTTCATGAGGCTGCTGCTGCATTGCCTATGCCTGCCTCATCTGTGTTTGTTTGTGTCTATGTGTGTGTGTGTGTGGTTTTTTTTTTGGGGCGTGCACACTCATCGCTCAGAAATTGGCTCATAGTGCGCTTCTGCCACAACTGGTTGCAACAAACTGACCACCGCAGGCGTTTTGTTTGTGTGCTCTACTGGTCGAAATGGAGCTGGAGTTGCTGCCGCCGCCACCGCCACTTCTGGCCCGCCCTCTTCCTGGCAGTTTTAGCTAATTATGCTGTTACACATACCTGCATTTTTATGAATGAATTTAGCGCCTGCAGCATTTTCCCACGCAGGCAAATAATTATTTGTGCTTAAAAAAATAAAAAAATATGTGCAACATTATTATTAATAGTAAAAAAATAAAAATAAAAAAAAATTGCTCGCCCGAGCAGGGACTTGAACCCTGGACCCTTGGATTAAAAGTCCAATGCTCTACCGACTGAGCTACCCGGGCAGTTGGCGTTAGACGCGCTGTTGCCGCATACAAGCAAAAACGAGTTGTGCTCGCTGCGTTCTCGGCGTGCTGTGTCTGTGTTCTCGTTCGTTCGTTTGTTCTAAAAATAGCTGCCGGCAGCAAACTGTTGCTAGCTCGCTTGCGCGCATACACGTGCATATGGCATGTGTAAGCCAAAAATGGCATAGAACCATTTTTATTCACAATTCTAATTGCACCCTGTAATTTGTAAATAATTAAGGGTATATTAAGTAGGTGGAAACAAATGTTTTATAATAAGTCAGTGGCATTATTGGGAAAATGTAGCAAAAATTAAAACCGAATAATAGAGTAATAATAGAATAGAAAATACTGGCGTGCTTGTTACATCAACTCAACGGATATTATTTAAGTTTTTAATTTTTGTGGATTAAACTATGTGTATTGAGTTCTTGACAATAATGAATACTATATTATGATAAACATAAATCTAAATATAGATTATTTGGACTTAAGCATTAAATTTTCAAATTGTGGAATTACATTTTTTTTATTCAGCTTTGCTTTGAAAAGTATTTACACAAATACATGTATTTTTTTATTATCAGCATTATTATTTTTTTTTGGATGAGGAATTTTAAAAATACGTGTTTTTGTGGTTTAAAAATAAGAACTTAAATTTGTTTCAAATAAAAATTGTACATAGAAAAAATAATTTAATGCCTATACAATGCAAAAATTAAATAATAGATTAAATTTCAAAGAGTTTAGAACAAGATTTTCCTTCTTTTCGATGGCTTTATTTTAAAAATGAATCTGCTCGGTTGTAAAAATTCGTTATCTTATCTAATAAAAACAAATAAAATAAAATAATTTTAATTTTATTAAGTTCAAGAAACTTTGGGGTTTATATATGTAAAATGTACAAGTCAAAAAAAAAGTCGCCAAAATAACTTTTTTATACAAAATTCGCTATATTTCGTTTGTTAATAAAGATATCGTAACCAGATTTGGCATTCAGAAGTTTTTTAGAGTAACTTTAGCTTTGAACCAAATTTTACCAAAATCGGTTTACTATGTCATATACATAGCTCCTATAGGACAAATCGTTAAAAAAATCGGATTTTAAACAAAATTCGTTGTGTTTTGTATATTTGTGAAGATATGGGGATCCAATTTGCTATTCGAAAGTTTTCTAAAGTTTCGAAGCCCTGTAAGGTATGCATTTCTAGTTAAATTTCTTGTCAATATACTCAAACATTTTTATTTAAAAATTTAAGATACAAATAAAAATAATAAGAAGCAGATTTTAGCGCAATAGCTGTTATGGGTTTGCTGTTTACTGAATGGCATTATTGCGTATGACGAAAAGGGAAGCCCAATTGATGGGAAAGTTTAACGATGCAAGTTTGTTCCAAACATCGTGCACTGGATCGTATTCCTCCACAGTCGAAATGGGTTCAAATTTTTCGCCGCCGGCTACCATAATACGATTACCAAACAGAGCACTGCCATGTTCGAACCTGCGGTCTGTCAGCGAGCAAACCGTTGTCCATTTATCAGTAGTTGGATTGTAGCACTCAACAGAATCTAAAACTTCTTCGCCGCCAAACCCGCCTATTGCATAAAGAAGCCCATTTGCTTGTACCACCCTACAATTTGAACGAGCTTCGTTCATATGCGATAAATGACTCCACTCGTTTGTGCATGGATCATACTTTTCCACGCAGCTTAAATACTCACTGTAAACAATTCCACCAACAACATACAAACAGTCGTTGAGAACTGCCACACCGACTCCATATCTTTCAGTGGGCATGGATGTCACACTGCTCCAAGTGCCGGTTTCAGGATGCCAACGCTCTACTGTATTCAAACATCGCCCAGCAAAATTGCAACCGCCTACCACATAGAGTAATCCCTTAAGCTCTGCCACGCCCATTCTCTCCCTTGGTGTACGCATTGGTTGGAGTTGGGTCCAGGTCATGCTCTTTAACTCTAAGCTCAACATCGTTTTTAATTGAACTTTTTCAGCTGCTCCGCCAACAAATATCAGTTTATTATTAATAACAGCCGTGCCATACCATTCACGTTCTAATTGTAGTTTCCTTAAGAGTGTCCATTGCTGCTGATTAGGACAGTAGCGCTCAATAACAAGGTCATGGTTATTTTCCCCAACTGCCAGCAAGCAATCATAACTCTTCCTCCGGGCTATTGATAAAAGTCGCTCAGGCATGGCGTGACTCTTATATGCTTCCACAAGCAAATTCTGGCACTCATTCGAACTGCACACGCTCTCCACATGCTCCTCAATAAAAGACAGTTTCAGTAGTGGCAACCTCACCTTGGTCATCAGTTTTGGTATATGCTGTTTGCGGGCGGGCTCATCGTGTTGCACCCAAGTCATTAGACTAAGGAACACACACTCCTCGGATGGCACTTGAAGATCATCACTGGAAAGCAGAATGTCTAGCTGATCGGCATCTAGTTGTAGGAATTCCGGACTCCGGCTTACATCCACAAAATGTTTGTTGATATAGTCCAGAGAGAGTTCCATCAAAGTGGTGCAATTGTGTTGCTCTGCAATTAAGTATATGCCCAGACAGTTGGATGAATTCAACTTGTTTGCCATAAAATTCGCGCAGATCCTGACTGCACCACTAAAACGCCATCTATGGGCGGTGGTAAAAATCATTTCAAAATTATCATCGTTCACTTCAAGGTTTCCCGTGTAGCAGTATTTCACCAGAATTTTTAAAATATCGTTGGTGACGTCACCCAGAGTTGCCTCGTTATCGTTGCCTTCACGCATTGGGTTGGTGAACATGGCCGCAAAGAACTTACTGTTGGCGGACAACACCAAACGATGGGCTGGCACACGTTGTCCATCTAGGCCTGAGATGAGAATCACATCGCACAATTGTTGCTTGTCCAGATGCGATTTCATAAGTTTTAAGACCATGTCGGCATGGCAATTGCAATTTTCTTTGTTTTCCGTAGACATTACGTATCTTATTTGTATTTGTTAAATGATTCAAAGCATTGATAAGAATCTGATAGTGAGACAATATCACACTAAACATTTAATACTAGAATTGACAATATAGTCAGTCGTGTATAATGATTTGTGATTAAATACCAAACGGGCAAGTATAAAAACATTGGCTATCGTAGGGGAAATATGAGAATTCATCGAAAAAGTAAAGCAAATATAATATTTTTTTTTTGAAGGAACCGATTTTATTGCAAGCTAGTGGTAGAGGGCATCCCAAAGTCGTTCACGCCCGACTTTTCACGCACATTTTTTGCCTTATAAATGGAAGGTCTAAGTCGATTTTGAATATTTTGAACATATTTTTAAAAAAAAGTGGGCGACTCGAAAATCATTTGAAAAAATGCTTAAAATGGACCAAAGAATGAAAATCTGAAAGCCCCAAAACGTTTTTTTTTTGCCCCATACAAATCGATCCTCCCTAATGTATATACATATGTCGCAAAGTTGCATGACTCGAAAAGATTGATTCTCAATAAACAAAAATCGATTTTATTGTCAGTACAAAAAAAATCTTTTAAATTGTTTTAGGATCGAATCGATGTCCAGCGCTACTTGGCAGCTGTATCTTATATAAGTCCCCTTCTATGCATTTCTCAAAGGGCAATATTCTGATACCCATGTATGAAAATTTGGAGGGGTAAAAACGTGTGCCAAACGGCGGGTTAAGTAAAAATTTCCTTATTATAAAATAGCCAATTTTGAATTATTTTTTAAGTGCATTAATTCTTCAATAAATAAAATTAAATTTTGAGCGATATATCTCACTTATTAAGGTCAAGCCAAATTGTTTTTAAGTGTTTGTTTCTTTTTATTTTTTTTTTTATTAAAATATGACCATTGCTGAAACAATATTAAATATTTTGATTAGAACATTGAGTTATTGGATCTTACTTTTATGGAGTATGATTAATATTATTTTTTACTTTGAAATATTAGCGGGAGCGAGTTTACTTTTATGGTGTTTAATAAAATTCTTATTCAAAGTGATAAAAATTTCTTTTGATTTATGCCAAACTTATAACAAAGAAAAGCCACATACGTTTCTGGTTTTTTAAGATGGGAAAAATAAATTAAAAATACAAAAAATAAAGTAAAAAATAAAAATAAAAAATAAAATTACTCTCTTGACATAGATTTTCGAATGTCACCCTAAAGGGTATTCAATAGTCGCCACTAAATTTGCTTTCTTTGCTTAACACATGTTTGTAGCAGGCTATTTAAATGTTAAAATATTCATCAAAATTAAGCTATGTAAATTTTGTTATTTTATTTGGTGTACAAAAAATAAATCTATAGCCGTGCGCTGGTGAGGTTGGTCAAATTTCTCGCATGCGATAAATTATGTATCTAGCTATTTGCAGAGCAACAATTTATTGGCTTTTAATTGTTTACTTGAGCCTAACTAACATGCGATTTTTCATAATGATGTGTCTCTTGACAATAGTTGAATATCAGCTGCTTGCAACAAACCATGAATATGATTATTAGTAAAAGGCAGAAAACCAAAAAAACAACTTGCAACCAGAACGTGCAACGACCTACGCAGCGACGCTGACGCGATGTTGAAAAGCGCATGAAATGCATTTATCAAAACATAAAAATAAACACAAATTGCTTTAAAAATATACAAAAAAAAAAAGAAGAAAGATCAGGCTGCCACATGCAGCAAGTACTAAGGCATACATATGTGTGTCTGGTATTTAAACAGAGAAGAACCAAATACCTATGCGTAGGGGTTTTTTCCACAGCTGTCAAGAAGACCCAACGCATCTCTCTTGTACTTGTAATTATGTGTAGATACAGATAGTAGATACTTTTTTTTTTTTGTCTACTATCTGTATCTGTCCACTGCATTTTGACCTTATGACTGACAATTTCCTCTGTCCATTTATAATGCCTTTGCCCCAAAATGTTGCCTTGCCTTTGCGCCCCCTTCCCCCCGTTCAAACTCGCTTTTCAATTATGCCTCTATTCTCGCTTTTGTGCCTTCTTCTTATTGCTCTATTGTCATTTTCCCGACTTTACACAAGTTTTCCATATGTTTGCTTAATACATTTTAAGCGCTCTTTAAGCGTTCAAGTCACGATTTTCATATTTATATGCCAGCATGTGGCGGTCGGTATTGGTGTTGGTATTGGTTGGTATTGGATGGTATTGGTGGTATCGTTATATTGGTCTTGGGCTCTGGGTCTTGCCGGCTGACTGGCTGGCTGACTGGATGGTGGCACGGAAGGGCCAGGGTGGGAAGAGTTGGTTGGGCTGGGGGAGCTCGCATCTTATGGAAGGCATTTAAGCAGCACACCTTTGGCTGATTGATCAGCTGTCCTCAGACAGAATGCACTGCGGCGCACAGTGGGCCAAAATGATTAGAAACAGAAGATAAATTTAAAGTTATTTTTGAATAATTTATTTTGATTTTTATCGATATGTATTTATAGCATACATATATAAAAATATATATAGCAATAGAAAAAATTTAATCATAATTTATGAATTTTTAAGAGATTTATTTTTAAAAAAATGATAAGAACTGGCCTAAATACCTTTTTAGATAGTTGCTTTCGATTAAATCAAGTGAGATTGGCAGCAAAGAATATCTACTGTTCAAAATTATTTTTAACCCCCGACGCAAAAAGAGGGGTGTTATAAGTTTGACGTGCCTGTTTGTCTGTCTGTTTGTCTGTCTGTCTATGGCATCGTAGCTCCCGAACGCATGCAGTGATTTCAATTTAGTTTTTTTTTGTATTAAAGGTGACTTATGTCCGAGTGTTGTTAGACATGTTTGATGAAAATCGGTTGAGCCGTTTAAAAGTTGTGGGGAGTGAAAGTGGGGAGAATGCGTAAAAAAAGCAAACGAGCTTGACCTTAAATGTAATCTATACCTTAACAAGAATCTAAATTATAGTAAGTATATTTTAATATAATAAAGTCTAACTTAACCTAACGTACCTATAAAAAGTATGAAATAAAAAATTAAATTAAAAATTTAAAAAACCCCCGAACTTAAGTAATTTTCATTTAAAAAGTAAAAAATAATAAAAGAAACTTAATGTTAAAGTACTTAAGAATCTATTAATAATTCTAAAAAAAATACGTCGCGTTGGGGGACCGCTCCTAACAATTTAAATACAAATAGTCTAATTAAGCAAGAAAGATTAACTTAAAAAAAAAATTAAGAAAATACTTCAAAAACTTTCATAGAATTACTTCAAAAAATTTGCATGTAAGACCGTCAACGACGTCTGCCCTCGCGTGTCCCCCAACGCGACGTATTTTTTTTAGAATTATTAATAGATTCTTAAGTACTTTAACATTAAGTTTCTTTTATTATTTTTTACTTTTTAAATGAAAATTACTTAAGTTCGGGGGTTTTTTAAATTTTTAATTTAATTTTTTTATTAGTTTCTGATTTAGTTAAAAAAAAATCCATAAAATTTCAGAAATAAAAAAATTCATAATATTTTGGGAAAACAACTAAATTCTTCGAACATTCAAACACTTTACTGACTATAATTTCCAGGGATTTAGAATAAGCGTTATAGAGTTGAAAAAAATGAAGGCAAAAAAGTGCATTTCATTACGAAATCTTTTCTTATTATAAAAGCATATTTTAAGTTCAAAATTTTTCCTCCTCAGTTTGCTAATTTCTGCCCACTGTGCAGCGTCTGCTTACTGAGAGATGCGATGTTATCGCTGTCGTTGCGCTACCACGAACGCCACCCGGTCCCCAGTTCCCCGGTATACATTATACTCCATTCCCAACATATAGACGCTCAATTCGATTTTCTATTTTGTTTTTCTATAAATTTAATTATTACCCTGCTTTAGCTGCATAGTTTCAACTTTAAGACCTTATCGTTAATTTTATCGCCAACGCGCGCTTTTGTTTTCCCAACTTGGGGTCTCTCTTTGTGTTGTTGTGTATTGCGTTGTTTATTTCAGGCTGCCCCAAGTGGCAGCTACATGATGGATCACATGATCAAATACACACACACATGCACACACACAAGCACACGCACAAATTCCAGTGAAATCCGTGGAGCTATCTAAGAGCTTTCGACGACTGCAACTGCAACTGCGGCGTGTAGTTCATGGTTCGTGGGGTTTCTCACCAATTTCCTAAACTAAAGGATACGCCAAGTTGGAAATTATAGCGTAGGCGCTTGAGTTGAGCTCAAAAATGAAATTAATGCAAATTTTATTAAAGAGGAAGTTGTCAGTGTTTTGTGCCCAGACAACAAAGCGTCGTAATGAGCAGGCCCTGGATAGATAGATACTTTTGTATCTCTCAGAACGAACGACGACAGGAAGAAGCGCAGACAGGCTAGCTGCACAACTGATGTACGATGGTTGGGACAGATGAGTCAGCATAAAATACAAAAAATTTGCTGTAAATTAATTAGAATGTTAAGAAAAATTCGAGTCAACGAAGCATATCCTTTGATGTGGGAAAATATGCGTAGGAAAATGAGCATTTTTCATAGGAAAAACATGACAATTAGCTGAATGCAACGAAACGAACTTTGTATGCTCTTTGATGGGTTGAAGTTGTGCAAGGTGTGTTTGAGAAGTTAGGGGAATTTTAAATTTTAGCGAAGGGTGTTAGTACAGTGTTGAAAATAATCGAAGAATAGTTAAAAAAAAGTTTTGTAAAGTTAGGAGTAGGTTATTCTCTCTTTTTCCTCGATCCATGTGTATATAGTAAGTTTAATGTGTCGATTGCTTCTTTGTAGTCTTCCAAAACAAAGGAAAAACTTGTTCTAAATTTATTTTTTGATAAGAATCCTATTGACAAACGTTGAAATCTAGTATTAACGTTTAGCTAAGAAGTTCTCAAGTTTTTCTATCCCAAATTGCTTTAAGATCCTACGATACAGATTTCCAAGTTTTTTGGTAAGAATTCATGCTAACCCTCAATAGATAGGGATGTATCCTTCACAGTTTTTATGGGTTCTCATAGACAAGATAGCCTATTGACAAACGTTGAAATCCAGTATTAACGTTTAGCTAGAAAGTTCTCAAGTGTTCCTATCACAAATTGCTCTAAGATCCTACGATACAGATTTCCAAGTTTTGCTTAGTCTTTTCGCAGCTCTTCAAAGAATCCCAATTTTTACTAACAATCCTATATTTCGTTCACACTAATTTATCACTTACATCATCAAACTTCTTAAAGTACCTCCTATAACTTTCCATCAAATAAAGAGTATAGCTGCAAGTGCTCACAAACTCAAAATTGATGACCGTTTTACTTCTACTTCGGTTGACCACCCCGCCTCGTTCATTTCACCTACGCTCTTGTTTGTCAGCCGTGAAATTGAAATTGTTCATTGAAATTGAAAAGACATAAGAAGAGAATTTGGATCTTTTATTAACGTTTATTACAGTTATAATTTATACGAAACGATTTTTCAATCAACCTTAATGCATTGCGTTTGCGCCACATGTGGTCGATCCAATGAGGAGAGGGTCTCCCTACAATGGTTGGTTCAGTTGCAACCGGCGCACCCTGGACGCATTATCAATCACATTATTGTCGAGTGTCGGTCGTTTTTTGAATTCGTTGCGGTCTTCAAACAGCAAAACGGACAATTGTTTTGGATATTTAAACATGCCACTCTTAATCTTTGGATTGTTTCATTAATCAACATTGAGTGGAACATGGAACCTTGCAGCTTGTGAGTGCAACTAGTTGGCGGAGGGACAAGACGTATTGGGGAGACTGTAAGGTTTTTTTTAAGTTTTAGATTGTGAATATTGATAACGATAATATGATATTGGAGGTAAACGCAGTCTGGCAAGCGGCTAGACCTATTGGCACCTTGGACAGAAGTCCCAGGAACATTGTAATTCTAGTCGATGGTAAGGCTGCAATTAAAGCTCTGTCATCGCATACCATAAGGAGTAAACTGATCCGTAACGCGACGCTAACCTCAACCCTATCCATAACTACTCAATAACTCTCTGCCGAGTTCCGGGTCACTCACAGGAGTGCGCCAGGAACGGCCCAGCTAACCTTGCGGTTAAGGACATAGAAAGACCATTACAGAGCGTCGTATCGCAAATCAAGGGGACGGCTAGAGCTTTGGCGGAAAGACAATGGGACATGGTGTCCGGTTGTCGCATTTCCCGAGCACTCCGGCCGAGAAATGATTCAAAGCGAACATCTGAACTCCTGCGCTTCCATAAAAACAGGACTAGTCTGGTGTAGGTAGGCGTTGTAACGGGGTACTACACCATAGGCAATATGGTTGACAGGTTGCACGTTTACCATCACGATTTCTGCCGCAACTGCAGAGATGAGGAACAGACAGAAAGCCTCCAACAACTGCTATGCGACTGCCCGGCGCTTCTTAGAAGACGAACCCAGTTTCTGGGTAAATCATTCTTTGAGGATTTGGGTAGTCTAGCGTATGTGCCCATTGCGGATCTGCCTGCTTTCGTCGACTCCTTAAAATGGTTCAGAGAGACTTACGCGATTACGGATCTACAGTTTTTAATCCTCCTCCATTATACCTCCCTTTCTTCAATTCCTTTCGTTCCCTTCTTTTAATTAGGCAACACATTGGACCTCATGGTCTCTAAGTGATCTCATTCACTATCTGAGCTGCCTATATCGCTTCGCTTGTCTTACAAATCAAGATAAATTATGCATTATATTCATTGAAATCTGGAACTATTTTCCATATTTGAGTAAACTTTATTCCTTCGCTTCCTATTGACATTTCTTCCAGTTGATTGAATCCTAAAGGTTTCAGGCAATTGCTACTTTTAAGCTGCTCTGGCATGTGATTACTTAGTAAGACCTCCAAATCTTCTGATCCCAACTTTTACGCTTGATCAGATCGATACTTGTCTTCGGAGTAATATTCATTGGAATATTCATATTTCAACCCTATTTCTTCGCATATATTTTCCCATTGGGGTTACTCCCAGTTTGCGAGATTTTTATTAAATTATAAAGGTTTCAGGCAATTGATACTTTCAAGTTGTTCTGGCATGTCTTCATGGAGTAAGGTCTCTAAATCTTCTGATTTCAACATTTACACTTGATCAGATCGATACTAGTCTTCAGTATCAAGCTTAGCTCTTAAAGCTTCGAAATCAGATACCGTCAAGTTTTCAATGAAAAAACACGTAACTTCCTTAAAAGATATTTATTATTTATTATTTCCTTGACTTTACAGAATTATATCTATTTCAAAATTAAATTTAATAAGTCCTTGTTGTCGCTCTTATTCAGAGCATAGTGCGGTGACTAGTTCCTTTCATCGATCCCGGTTCATATCAATTGTTTTAAGTTGCTGCCATGACCGTAGCGCCTCGTTCTGAACGCCTCGTTCCCATGTTATTTTGGGTCTTCCTCTTCTTCTTGAGCCTTGCGGGTTCCATTGTAGTGCCATTCTTGTACTATTACTTTGCTCTTTTGCAACGTGTGCCCAGATTGTTGAAAGATAGCTTTCCGGCAAATTCCAGTTCCTTGGCAATCTTATGATTTTTGGCAATTTTTCTTCTGGTAAATTCCTTAATTTTTCACTTCTACTAATGAGATCCTTGTTTCTTTTTCCCTAAACTGCAGTTACCTTGCTTCTGTTCCTCCTTTCATTCCTACCTTTATTGCTGGCCAACCCAATACCATTTTGCTTAAATTGTTCCTGGTTCTTTTTTTTTTATTGCTGCCTGTTCCCCTCTATCAGGTAGCGACTTGCAGCACTTGTCGCCGCTTTGCTTTGACAGCTCTCTCTCAATTATGCGCAGGTGATTCCCGGTCCTTTCCAGACATAGCCACTGACTAGGCTCAGTCAGGCACCCCTAACGAGAGTTTTATGTTTCAAACCGTATTGTGTCGTTTGGCATATTGTATTATATTACTTTTGTTGTTGTTGCATGCCCCTTTTGCCGGCTTGTATACGGAAATTGCAGTGCAACTTTAGACTGCTACCCCTAGCAACAAGAACAATAGGAGAACTCCTAAAAAAAACGTATTTCTTGTCATATTCCCTGTCGGCTTTGTTTTGTATCCAAATTATGCGGAGCACTTAACAACTCATTTGACATGAGAACATCAATTGAGTTACCCCAAAACCCAGAAAATAAAGAAGAGGGCATAATGTTAGAGCCGAAGCGATGGTTAGATAAGAGTTTTATAAAAAGAAATTATAAAAAAAAAAATAAAAAATCGTTAAACGACAGCTTAGCTAGGCAAATGTGTTTTGGAGCATGAGTTTTTGTTGTTGTTTTTTGTTTTTTCGCTGGGAATTGTATAATCGATGTTACGCAAGATAGGAAGCTGCAGAAGATGGCATACGAAATATTTCCAAAACAGCATTTTGAAGACTACTGAAACTAGATTTATTGTCAGATGAGCCGATACATAAGCAGGTATTGGGTTTTGTGTATGAATATAGCTTGAAATTATCTTATAATATTTCCGAGGGGGGCAACCTAATATTTCCCTACCTGTATATTTGAATTTGATAAATTGCTAATTTCGGGGGGTCTTTTTTTCGCAACCAAATTAGTCAACTTAGGTGTGCTGTTTTATAGGTCGCTGATGGAAACTGCGTAACTTCCCTCTAGCAACTACTACTATTGGTATTTGACATTTAAAATCAGCATTTCCATTCAACGAAGACACCATCATCCATAAGATAAAATTGAGCCGTGAATTCTCCAAACCCCACAACATACAGGTCATTGGTGAATTTACGAAAAATCAAACGAAACCCGGCGAGTTCAAAGTGACAATTCAAAGGGTAACTCACACGGGTAACTAACCTATATTACTTTCCAGCCATCCTAGATAATATTATCTTAGCAAGATGCTTTTACAACTTCGCAAATCATGATCCACACCGAGATCTTTGAATCTTTTCACTGTCTAAAGTTTTTCTAAACATTACATTTCTATCAAAGATTGCCATTATTTTTTGATGCAGATAGTCGTTGTAAATTATCCAAGTAAAATTGTTCTCTCTAATAAATAAAATTTCGGCTAAAGAGCATTCTGTTAGTTATATCTCAATTTTTTTTTGTAAACTTTAACTCTCCTGGAGATAATGAGTCTTGCCGCGAATGATGACGATGTCGGCGTTCTACACCTGATTCTTGTAAGTAGGAAGCTCCGGACGATATTCTGGAGTCTCTGCACAAATTTGAAAATAGCCCCAGACGTTGGAAGTTAGTATCGGTAAAAACGAGTCCGTTTAAATTTTTCCCCAATACCGCATGCAAAATATATCGGCATTACTCTGGTCCAGCAACTTACTTATCACGTTCATTTCAGCAAGAACTAGTTCAAAAAGGATTCATCGAAGCAAGCTCTGACTTAATTGCCAAAGGGTTGTCTACCAAATGATAGCACTTATCTGGATCTGGATATATGATATTCAGATCTGGGTAAACCGCTATAGGTTCTACATAAATCAGAACAAGGTACTTCGCCGTATTTTTGGATGCATATGGAGCATCTGTAATTGGACTTTACATCGTGACTTCAATCTGAGTATCGCAGATACTCTCTCTCCAGATCTCCTTTTTGTTAAGTTGATGCAACCATAGGATGATGAAGTTACCTTTAAGATATGTATTAGATTACGTCCAAATCGGCATGATTTTTGCTAGTCGATCCATCTCTGTCGAATTTTTCGGCTTGGAATTAAAAAGAAGTCTGGAATCTTGTCACCTAAATTATTTGAATTTTTGAAAGTAAGATAGAAAGGGCACGTTCTGGAGTATAGGTAGTTGCGGATTTCGGATTTGGTCTTAGTTGTTCCTTACTTCGAAGAGTATATATCACTGCTCGCAAAAGTCTTTCAAACTATTTTTTAAAGCCCGTAGACGAAAGCCCCCTTCGTAGATCTTGGCTTGGCTTGGACTTGAAGACGTGTCTAGCCTTTTCGCTGCGATTTTCTTGATAGCTTTTCTTTCTCAGCCAAAATTAGTTTATTATCTTAATAAAAAAAAGAAAAGCGCGAAAGTTTTCCTACAAACAACTCTTCTCACAGCTTGAATATTCTCATTTCTTTCGTTTTCCATTTCCAATTTCCTTCATTCGATGTGCTTGAAGCTTAAATGAAATTATTGTTAAACCATTTAGCTACACTGTAAAATTAACTTGATACAACTCTCTAGACCTGACATATAAGCGCTAAGACCGTTGTACGTTATCGGTCCGTCTGTCTATCTGTCCAACTGCCAAGTTTATTTGGTTACAATTTTCAACACCCTGGACCAGCACCAGCTGGTGGAGCCCTCATTTTGGTGTTACAAACTGCTGTCTCGTAAGGCCCCAAGGCGTTGGCCTGCTTTGGAGCTGCTGCTGCTGCTGGATGGATGGATGCTTGATTAATGTTGCATTAATTGACTTTCACTGCCTTTCGGTTTCAGTTTATAAGTTGCAGTGTTGCCAACGTTGCGTGTGCCCAATATTTTAGCACGCGTCTTGGTAAAGGTTTTCGGTGGTGCTTGATTACTGGAACACGGCTGTCAGAGGAGGTGCCACTGTCTCTTGTTTGAGAGAAACAAAGCTAAAGAAGGTAATGGAGCAGCAGCAGAGCGAGTGTCTTTTTGTGCTGCTTAATTGGATGCAATTTATATACCCTTTAGCCATCGGATTAAGGGTATTACAGGAGTGAGAGTCGATTCGGGTAGGGTCGGCAACACAAAAGTGTTACTCTGTGGTCTTCCTATCTCTTGGTTATAGGTTTAGGCCGAACAATTTCTCAGTTGATCTGCATCTCTGGCATTTGTTTGAAGATAGTATCTTCGACAATGCCCTCGGATGGCATTCCATCATGGTTGCTTTTATTAGGAGCCTTATTTTTATATGGAACAATGTCCGCTCTACAAGGATATCCAATGCGGCTATATCAGGCTAGCGTCTGTGACATCCTAAGATTATTTTAGACGCAGCTAATACTGAGTCCAGCTCCGTGAAAGTCTTTCAAATCAGAAAGGTATTCAACCATTGTCAGAGAGAAACTAGAGCAGTGGGGAAGTTCGAAAAATAGGTTTAAAGTCTTTTACGATTTCAGATTTACATACTCCTCGAAGTGGAAACCCCACAAGACCAAATCCTAGATCCGCGCTTGATCTATGGAGCATAATTACAGTGTATTCCAATGTCGCAACCCAACTAGCCTGCTCCCATGTTTTATTGACTCGTTTTCAATGTAAATCACAAGCAGCTGTGGGTCCATCCAATCCTTGGTAGTTTCAATTCCCGACTCAACTGTTTGCCACATGTCGCGGCAGCTAAAACGGCGCAAAAAATTTTGTGCCCACATTGGCGGCTGGCTGCCGTTTATTTGCAACACATGTGGCCTGGCCGGTCCGTGGAATCAGTTGAATCACTTGTACAGCAGATGCAGATGAGAGGCTGCGCTGTGGAAAAGTTGCAGGGAACTGTACAAACAACTTGAAACTATGGAGTTCATTGACACAGTTGCGGTCCAAAGTTTAACATCGTTTCCAAAGCATTTATACGAGTTTAGTAGGAGATGTTGTATAGTATATATGTTTTGTGAATACTTTTCATTTCTATGCAACAGAAAGTGGCACAACATGGCAGCTCAGGAAGCTAACTGCGCCGGATACATTCCCATCATCTCTTCGTCGAGTCAGTTGTGAACAAAGAATGCCGCCACCCGACACGTTGCCGCCCACTCAAAACAAATTATCTGGGCTATTAGCAGGCTATGCAAGTTGCAACTTGCAACAGCCACATCATTAACCGACGCATTAACGCCAATTTAACGCAGCTTGGAAATGCGTTTCCATTTCAATTTCAGTTGCGTTTTCAATTACGATCTCAATTGCAGTTTCAATTTGACGCCGCTCCGTCAAGAATCTCTTTCACATACTCGTCCAATTTCCATTGCACACTCTTGTCAACAATTTGTTTACAGTGCGGAGTTTAGCTCTGCTTTGTTTGACCCCCTTTCGCGACGTGGATTCGGATACATAATGAGTGTGAGGGGTCTTGACGACTATAATGTACACTATTAGTTTGTGTGAACCACAAGTGGAAACTTTGTACGAGATAGAGATTGGTCACCCCAGAGAATACAAAATTTTTGCATTCGAGTAGTCAGAACGTGTATTTTGAAGAGGCATTACTAAGGAGCTCAGCGCCTAGAAAAGTAGCTCTTTACCAAAAACATTTCGAGGTTGTAGGTTCAAATCCGACGTTAATTCGAACCCGTCGTTAGGTTCTAGTTTGCCTATTTCCCAAGTTTTTCCTGTCTACCCTATATCCTTCACGGAATACTGTATCGTTCGCCGTAGAATGCATTGCCAGGATGTGCCTGCACAAAGTGCTACTAGGAGGCTGAGAGTCTGACGCTTAATAGGAGATTAACGAAATCATATACACATATAGCCGGCCTTCGGCACGCTCGCTCCGCTCGCTCGTCTAGAAACACGTTGACTATTTTCTAGATGAACTGCTAAATGGACAACGGTTGGGTGTCGTTCGTGAATTTGGAATGAGAAAATTCGCCATATTGCCTCGTTTCTGCTAATGCAACATCCTATTTCATATTGTGAAATTTCGTCATTCACATTGTCGGCTCTCACACCCAAAATCGCCATATCGCTTCCCTTATTGACGTATTTGCAGATATATTTTATTGATTTTACTGAGTTGCAATACTCGACGTTAATGTGGGCTTTATACGTTTTTGATAATAATGGCGAAAATGGAACAACCCAACGATTGTCAGTTTCAATTTCTTGTTTTTGCACTTTGATTGTGGTTGATCTGCCATTGTCTTCTGTTGATCTACGGCGATATAATGGGTATCCATCGTAGCCCGTAACAGTGTCCGAAGTCAATGCCCTTGGATATCTTTTGAAGCATTTGCCGTCGATCATGCATGGTGAAGTTGGGTTGAGCACACCATATGGTCCGTGGATCATATTCTTTGTGATAACCTCGAACAATTCTGGATCATTTGTTTGAACTGGGATTTCCGCCGATATCACATCAATTTCATGCGGTAGTATTTTCTGAGGTAATCCTCTCTTCTGCCATTCTACCGAATACATCCAGCAGCGAACATCTCCGAATACACTGCTTTTGATAATAAGCAGGCCTGCTGTTTCATTGGGAAATTTCAGGGCTTGGCACTGGTCACATACCTTGTTCATTGTTCCAATTACAACAGATTGACGCGAGCTATAATCGGTCGTATTGTTATATTCGAATGCAGCTCTGTGCAGATTGGATGCATTTCGCATTTGCCTGAATGTTCTTTGGATTAAATTCTGTTCTGCATGGATTTCATCTGATTGATTCTGATAATCCCGATTTCGTCTCATTCTCATTCAAGCATGTATGAGCAAAATGTGATCTTGCTTCTCTTAATCGATTCAACTCATTCCTTTGTAAACGTTGTTCCTCAGCTTCAGCTGTTCTTCGGGATGATTGCAATTGAGTTCTACGCGAACGTCTGCCAATGTTACGTCTTTTTGGCGGCATTATGTGCAAATATTGATCTGGTCATATGCATTTTACACAGAAATCAAAACATGAATCGTTTATAATTTTTGTGTTTCCTTTCGACAAAAACTATTAACTAAAAAATATTAGTTAATCTGACAATGTACACAATGCCAACCTAAATTAAAAAAAAATTGTATTGGAAAATCAAATTGTCCTTTTTAGTATTTTCGTCGCAATTTTGTTATATTTTCTCAACCCTAAACAATCCTTGGACTTCCACGAACATTTCAAGACCAAAATTAGCCAAATCGGTTCAGCCGTTCGTGAGATCCTAAGCTTAGAACGAACATAACATTGTGACACGAGAATTTTATATATAAGATATATCCTTATCAGATACTCTCATTATCTGTATCACAAAAGGCCTATTCTTGGCCTAAGTCAAAACTGACGCCTTAAGCTACTTACCCAAAACAACCTTAGAATTTGTAGATGATCCGAAAGCCCCTAGGACCTACCAAAAGTTGACCTTACTTTAATAATATATAGTAAGTTAAACAATGTGTTGTCTCGAGCCGACTTTCAGTTTTAAGACCAATCTGGTGTTACTGAAGCGGATTCCCCCAAAATTTCGGTTCCGAATATACGGAATTTTTCTATTAATCCAGAGAGGGGGGTTTTTATTTGTGGGAGGTGTAATGGCTGCACATATAAGGAGCCCCAAGTTTCGTCATCCCAGCTCTTATAATCAAACAGACGTTCAGATAGATCTAAGACAATTTCCTTTGTCTTCCTGATTATATTGGAGTTCTTCCTTATCTCCGCCAACTTTACTTTCCTTTACTTTTACTTACTTTAGGTCACTTTGTGGGTTTTCGACTTCTATATTAGGAGCTCTAAATATCAAGATTCGTCTTTCCAGCTCTTACAGACGTTCAGATAGGTCCAAAAGAATTTCCTTTGTCTTCCTGAGCATATTACGTCTGCTTCGTTATGTTACATAAATTTTCACAAAATTAATATACCCCTTACCATAAGTTACAGTGCATAAAAAAATTGAAATATTTTCCGCAGAAATCTCTTTTGCTTAGCTCTTTCTAACTCGTTCTCTGTAACACTCTCCCTTACACTTTCAGACATTTATTCCACATTTGGAATTAGGAAGTTTAGATTTTTTTTTTTCTTGTTGTTGTTAGTTTGTGTTGCAATGTTTTCATAGCTAGAAGTTTTGTTTTCGTTTATTTCTAAAGCTTTCATTAAATGTTCTATACCCTTTAGAAGAAGTATACATACAAATTGTAAAGAAGTATGGAAAGTTTTACAAAAGAATTCAATTTTTTAGTTTTAAGCCAGTTGCTTGAGGATTTTTTGTAGCTAGGTACGTCCTTTTCTAATAACATAACATTTTTACATTATGATATTTTGCGACTTAGGGAAATTGTGAAATTTTCCAAAGGAATACGTTTAATGGCTAAACGTCGTTATATAGCAAAATAATGAAACAGGACAAATAGTTTTTTCTTAAAAGTATTGATTTTATATTACGTTTTCGTAACAATTTAGATTTATATTATCCTCCTTCATATTTACTACTTTTTACAAAAATAAACATAATTTTCTGCATTTTCTTTCTCTGATTATGACAACAAAATGACAGTTAAAATAGTTTGAAAATTGTGGGTTCAGAAGTTGCACTTTAGACTTTCCAGCTACTTGCTGGGGGTTTCCGAACCCAAATCCAAATCGGACTACGAATCCAAATCCGACACCGAATCCGAGTCCAAATCCAACCCCAAATCCGACTCCGAATCCGAGTCCAAATCCGACTCAGAATCTAAATCCAAATCCGAATCCAAATCCGACTCGACTCCGAATTCAAAACTAAATCCAAATGCAAATACGAATCTGAATATGAATAAAAAATGTTGTTTTGTTAATAATAGTTGAACAAATTTATGAAGAAATTAATTTAAATTCTTAAAATCCATAAATAAAATTCATCCATAAATTCCATAGAAAAATTGTACATAGATAGTATTTACGGTTTTACCACTACGGAAACATATAAAAAAAGTGGATAGTATTTTTTTCACTGCAAATTGGTGTTGTTTATACAAATTCATGTAAAAAATATTCTCATAAATGATAGGGAATATTTGTTATTTTTCACGGCTGAACTAGTTTTAGAAACGAAGTTCCTTTAGGATTTCTAACAAAACTTGGTAAAAAGCTGTCTTAAAAATTTAAACTTTGATTTTTTACTCATACTGCCATATTATGCGCAATAAAAATACAAGAACAATTCTTAAATCTTTTAATTTGATGTCAATTATTATTCCATTATTTTTTAATATGAAAACGGACGGTGTCCTCACCAAACTTTTTGGATACTCTTTAAGTGTATAAACATCGTAATATTCTCTAGTTAGCTTACATAAGAATTTTGGATTAGTTGACTTTCATGACTCTCTAAAAAGCCGTATGGACGAACTTAAGTATTCTTAAGAGAGCTCGCATCTCTAATAAATATCTCACGAACCAATACACACAATCACATCGCAATAGGCTTAAAACCTCCGTATTGACAACTTCTAAACCACGCAAAAGTCAGATTTGAAAATCATTGACGCGATTATGAGAACATCCGTAACACGTAAAACATAAGTTTCTTTTATATATGTACATAAGTATTCACAGTTATCAAATAGATATTCATCATCTTTGTAGTGAGTAATGGAAATCTAATTACCTAAGATACTAATTAAAGGTTTTGCACACGAATTTAAATAACTTGACACAAGCTTTTGCAATTAGTGACGTCAGCAATATTGCTCAAATACCAAGTTATTCTTAGCTAATATTGTTAAATTACAGATTTTCCTGAGGCATTTATTGTTTATGCTTTTTCATCCATAATAAGTTGCAATAACTTATTTCGTAATCTAATAAACCTATTCATAATAGTTGTCTTATTAGCCTTATGCTAATTTAAGCAACTTAATTAATTAAAATATTTCGTTATTAATACTAAACATGTTTATTAAATTTAAACGAATTTGTGGGAATTCTGTGAATTGAAATATGAGCGCTGTAAAGTGTATCAAATAGCCGGAGTTCCAAGTTCCAACAAGTTCTTTCTTACTTAGTATTTCAATTTAATGTTTGTTTATTTGAGGTCTTTGTGTCAACTTTGCCGTCGCGTTTTTGTTGACGAGGTTTTTACGACGACATCATCATCGTTGTTGTTGTAGTAGCTCTTAACTCTTCGTGGTTGTTGCCTCACTTTTAGATTTTTAGGTTGTTGCGATAAGAGGTTACAGCGTGCTTATCTCTGAATTTTCACTCAATGACGCCACACAGCGTGTGGTTAAATGCCCAGTTAGGTTACCCTCAAACCTAAATATAATATTTTTGGTTAGAAACAACAACAAAAAGATTTAGGTTAGTTGGGTAGGGGCACTCGGTAGAAAGATTTATGTGCAACGATACAAAAATGTTGGAATTTTTTCACTTTTTGCCGCACGTCAATAAGGCTAATTTAGTAGACTTAATTGAGCTTGCAACGCTTGTGACAGGCAATTTCAGCCAAGAAAGAAAGAAGCAACTCTTAAAGAAGCCCCAAAAACGACAACGACAAACACAACAACAACAATACTCAACAATTGCCTTGTGCAACATGTACCAAGTTCCTTACGTCCCCTGTGCCTTGCCCAGTGCGTCCAAGTGTCGTCACACGTGCAAGAATTGCCCTCGTCCTTGTCAAAAAGGATGCAGCTATGTTCAAGTGTCGCGAAGTAAAATGCAGGGTCGAGTGGTTCCTGTTTCGAAGTTTGAAGAATTTGTGCACTGAGAGAAATAAATGAGTGGAGGAGCGGGCAAAAAAAAGGTTTTACGATATTCGATGTTAGACGGACACTTTCAGGCTTGAATTCAGGTATGAATAGTAAACAGCCCTAGATATCAGAGAGATATCAGCCGTGTTTTTTCCGAATAAATCAGGACCGAATTTATAGCTGATTGGAAATTCAGTGACAGGTCAATGCTTCATGGCGACTACTGACTAAATTTAGCTAATATTTCATGAATGATTCAGTTACGAACCGAAGGGAGGAATATCTTCTAAGTTTCTTCTGGTTGGTTCATCGTGATGTCTTTGCGTGGATTAGGCACCTCCAAAATCTTTGCCAGGATTTCTCGTATTAAGACGATATCCTCTTGGAGTAGTGTTTCGATTGTTGTTGCTTCCCATCGATTGGTGCTAAAGTCGATGGGTGAGACCAAGGACGGAGCGAGCCATTCGATCCGGGACAGACGTCCCAGCAAAGATTGCCGTTGATTGACGATGCACTTCATCCGCCATTCAATGCTTACTCTCTTTAACCCTTAGACCAATTATTTTGGAATGACCTATAAAATGAGAGTTCCCTCTTTTGTTAGCCCTGACCAAGACTTCCATGCGGGTTGGTTTATCAAGGTTGCTCAGGTTATTTTGGACTCTATTCGAAGAACTGAGATAATTCATCGAGAAAGTGTGACTTTAGGAACCGCAGTCTCTTCCTGCCCAGCCCTGTGCAATGAATGAAAAAGTGTTCCACTCTCTCCAGTTCCTCCTCATCGCCACAGCTTCTACAAAAATTATGGTGGAGAGCACTCAACCTGGATGCGTGATTTCCCAGCAGCCAGTGTCCTGTGATAGCAAGGTTAACAGTTGAGCACTGGGCTCTATTCAGACAGCAAAGTTCCTTAGTTCTTTTACTGCAGTGTGTCAGCCAGGTTGGTCGCGAGATCCCACTCTTGTTCGATGTCCAAATTTAAGTTTGGTTTGCACAGAGAACGAAAAAATTTCGTATTCTCAGTTTACAGCTGACCATGGGTCTTGAATGGAGATGGTGGTAGTTCCTTGTGTCTTCATTCGCAATATAGTTGCCCTCGAAATCTCTATGTCCTGGGACCCATATGAGTTGAATTGAAAACTGCTCAGCCATCTCCTCCAGATACAAGCGGCAGTTATTCCCTGACTTCATGCACGAAGACATCGCCTTCATAGCCGCCTGGCTGTCATAGCCGCCTGGCTGCATAGCCGCCTGACTGTCCGAGTAGATACAGATACTCTTATTCCGTACTTGTAGGTTTCTTATTGTAGTCAAAGCTTCCTGGATTGCAGTGACCTCTGCCTTAAGGACACTGCAGTAATCCCGAAGTCGGAAAGCTGTTCTAACGTCGAGTTCCTCAACATAGACGCCTCCGCCTACACGGTCATCTAGCTTGGAGCCATCTAGTTTATCTTTATAGAGCCAGATGGACCTGGTACACCTGTATTCATAAAAAACAAATATATTTTTAATATCAATGGAACAATCTGGAACACCCATTTTCAAAAACTTACCGGAGCATTTGCTTCCGTATTTCACTAATAATTCTTCGAATGTTGATTTCCAGGAGTTCAATTGTCTTTGTTTTATCGACTCTACATAATCCCAAAAAAAAATAATCCAATGGCGTTAAATCTCACGATCTTGGTGTCCAATTTAGATCATTACGTGAAATTATTCTATCATCAAGATTTTCGCTGACTTAATCGATTATTTGACGAACGGAACCATTAATTTATATCCATTGTTGCCAACTTAAAGTTTTGAACCTCTAAAAAAAAAGCCTACTTCTCAGATAAACCACATTTGGATACTTTGGAGCATAGAAGCGAATTACGTTCTATAACCAAGTTAGATACTTTGAAATGTCCTAAAACTGCCGCAGAAAAAAGAAATCCGCAATTTTCAGAGGACTGATAGAAAAACTGAGAAATCTCTCTTTTCAAGTTCAACACCTTCCTTCCATAATTTCTCCAAGTGTAGCAGTTTGATATTTCTTTTTTTGGGCACTGTCAGAAAGTGCTGCATTTTTTTTCGTGCTTCTTGAAAGCTTTTACCTCAACCCCTTTATGGAATTTTATTTTTCATACCCATTCTTTGTTCATTGCAGCGTCGTCGTGAACGTGGACGCATTCAATTGAAGGGCGTGCGCCTGGTCGAGGAGGCGACGGTTAACGGCGAGGGCGGTGATCCCTTTGCGCCGGATGTAAGTACCACAAGCCAGGCCGTTGGCTAATTTGATTTATAATTTATTAATGCGAGGCTCACTCAATGATCGCTGTCTTTGTTGCCACCAGGGTTACCCGTTCCAAGTGGGCTATTGCGAGACAGCCAGCACAGAGCGGCAGCCGGAGCTAAACAACGGCAACATTGGGAGCGAGCAACTGCAGCAGAGCGGACGAGCTGTGCCACAGTACACGCTCTACGTGATTGCAAACAGCGAGAAGGAGCGCAGCGAGTGGATACGCGCTATACGACAAGGTAGGTAGGGGCATGGGGCATGCGGCAAGTTGTGGCTGACCCAAAAAGCCGAAGATGATAATGCAGATGTTGCTGCAGCTGTTGCTGCTGAAGAAGATGATGATGATGCCAAAGATCACGATAAAGTCAGTTTTGGCGAAACCAATAATAAGACAAAAGCAGCCAAGCTGCTTAACCCAAAAAGTAACCACTAAATTGCGGTCGTGCTGACTCCATTTGGAGGAGTCGTCCAAAGCAACAAACTTCTTTCGATGTGGCCCAAGGTCACTCGCCCTGGGCTTGCACTTTTATTAAACGTTTAATTTTATTTTTGCAGTTTGTGAGGACAGCAATACACCAAAGTCGTATCGTTATCATCCGGGTCTATGGTCGTCGAAAAGGTGGAGCTGCTGCAAGGGTCTTGAACGTAAGGCATTTGGATGCCGTGCTGCGGCACACTGGCGTGAGGCAAACAATAATCCAAGTAAGAGCAATATTATTGACAATATGGGTAATATAATGCAGCATATAGCTAGGATTATCCAGCGTTTGGAGCAGCACATTGAATCCTTGTTGGATGGTGCTTGCTCCAAGTTGACCCTTGCTTGTGCGGCTGCGGCTGTGGTGCTGGCATCGGGTTGGTTCATGTTTTGTATGACCTATGTAGGAATTTCTATTTTTGGAGTAATTTTTACAATCGTTTGGCATTTGAGTCAAGGAAGCAGGCAGGGAGAACTGTGCGGTGCTGTGTACAGACGGAGTGCCTGGTATCTTGGGGCGTTGTTTGCATTGGCATTGTGTAACATGTGGTGCACAAGTAATTATAAACGGTCCATGGAGCAACTAAAATGGTTGCAGCTGCGTTCTGCAATCTGTCAGCAGAACCAATTTGGGTTTCAATCTTGTAGTTCTTACAAAAATAGCAATTGAGTATATTGAGTAGGGTAAGGTGGGGCAAAGCCGACCTATGTAAATGCTTATTTGATAGTGGTGAAAGATATACCATATTAATGCTTTCTTTTAACCATTATAAATTTTTAAGATATCATTTGATATAAAAGTCAATTTTTGTCGTTTTCAAAATGGTGGGATAAAATCCTATCTCCTGTTTTTTGACTGAATTAGATATGATCTAAATTTAATTTTTTTTTGGATTATAAATGAAAAGAGCCTGTTATTGCTCGCTCAATATTGCCGTTTTTCAGAAACATTGGGAGGTAGGGTTGATCCCAACTTATTCTATATCCAGCGGGCTCGATAGCTTAGCGACAGTGCACTAGACTATCTTCCTAGAGGTTGTGGGTTAAGCATGGTTCTGCACGTTCTACTTATCCTATTTCCCTAATTTTTGCTGTCTATTCTATATCCTTATTCCCATTATCGGTATCACAAAGGGCATGTACTTGGACTAAGTGAGTTGGGATGTTAAATCCCAACTGCCGCCTTAACCTACCTACCAGCCTTTATCCGATTGTATGTAATAGGTAGATGTGAGATCCTTTAAAGTTAAGTTGGAACAAACGAATTGATGTAGACTTTTGATGCTGATCAACCTGGAAAAGACATAAGATTTCAGTGACCAGAGATCTGAGAGTCCGTACCAAAGTTACCAAAAGTGCGTCAGTCTCGTGGTAGAAGAATTTAATTTTATTCTGCGTTTCGGTTGGTAAAAACGTCTTCTATACCAGCAATAAGACTATATTTTGATAAACTTCGCATGTCAGTCATGCTCTTTAATCTTTGTCCTATGAGTCGACAGGGCTTTATTTGGGTTAGGTTAGGTTAGGTTAGGTTAGATTACACCGGATGACCCCTGAGGGGCGTCACAAATAGACTGTAGCCATTAGTGGAACCGGAGGATCGATGGAATTATTTATTATTGATTTCAAATATCAAGTATCAAAATAAAAAGGGAAATGAGAAAATATTAGATTAAGATATGATTAGAGGTTAAATGAGCTCTTGATTAGGAGGTAAGTGAGCCCGTGATCAGGAATTAAGTGAACTCCCATCCAGATTGGGGAAGTGGGCCGCCTTGTGTGGACTAATATGGAGCAATGTTTTTGGTGTCTTAATGTGTTTCACGAGATTCCCAAAAAGTAGTGCATAACCGGAGGGGGATACCCTGACAGGATAGCTATTTAGTAGCGTGTAGTAAACTGGGTCGAACTGGGCCAAGGCTGAACTTTGCTTCCTGTGTAAGGTAAATTGGCTGAGACGAAACGAGAAAGCCGTTTGTTTAGGAATGGATCGCCTTTGAACTTACCCCGGATTTTTTGTGTGTTTAACTTTTTCTTCTTCTTCTTCTTCTGCTATACTTGACTCCCAGAGGAGCTTAGTGCCTCAAGTAGTGTATTCAATTAGGTCGGTTTTTGGAAAAGCATTAAGATTCTCTAATAAATAGCGCTGCGATTTTGTCATATCGATAGTCCCTTGATCGGTGCTGTAAAAAGTTGGAACAAGAAGTTCATCGCATGGATTCCTCACACTTCTTAACATCGTCTTCGATTCATATAACAATTGTTGAAAATGTACGAATACTTAATAGTAATAATATTTGAGAACTTCTTGTAAGACGCAGTACGTAGCTCTCTCTTGTCTATCAGCAGCCTGAGAGGTACAGTGAAGTTCTCTCCATTCATATTTCATCATTACATGTAATGAGTATCTCGAAGTCGTTCATGCTCGACTTTAAGAACAACATTTTGCACCAGGCTCGCAGCATCTTAAAGCTGCTGCTGCTTTTGCTTCTTGCCACAAATGAGCGCTACTTGAGACCCCTCAAAGCAGCAGGAGCAGCACCAGCCACAACCACAGCCACGGCAGCAGCAAAATGTCATTGTCAGCCTTGTCAATATGTGTTGTTGGGGGACCAGCCGCTCCCCGGACTTCCTGACACTTGTGTCTCCGCTTTTCTTTTTGGATTTTCACACATGCTTTGGCTCTTGTCTTGATACGCTGCTACCCCCCATTTTGTTTGTGTGCGAGTCTAACGCGTTTTTCCCATTTTCCTGTCGCGTTGCACAATTTGACACATTGTCGACTGGCAACGGGCAAACGTCGTAACTCTTTGCACCCAGCTGGTTGCATGCCACCAGCCAACCCACTCGGCACCCCACCGCAACTTGCCACACCCGGCCCGGCCATGCCGAAGCAGGCATTGAAGTTGTCATCACGTTTTGTCTGCCGGCCATTGTGTGTTGTGTGCGTGTCTGAAGTGTAGCAGCAACTTGCAATATGTTGCAAGTTGCATTTGCATGTCATCAAAGTGTGTTGAATGCTGCAAGCTGTTAATGAGTGGCAATGAGTACAAACGTGTATCTGAAAGATACGTGAATATCTTGCAGCAGTTTTGTCGCTTTTAAGATTTGTTTTTTTTTTCTATCTGTTCGTAACGAGAGCTAACGAACTCTTTGACACAGCTGTAAATGCAACTTTTTATTTATTTCTATAGAACTAGAAGTTTACGAATATTCTAAGAAACGAAACTGTAGAAGAAACTAAAAAGGGGATCTAGGGTTACAAGAACTGTTGGTGGCTGTCATTTTTTTTTATTTATTTTTCATACAGTTTTCTTTGAATTTCCAACTGGTGCTCTGTGGAGATTCTTTAGGGTAGGGCACTCCCAAACAGCTGCTTTCAATTGTACACTGAGAACTGATATTATAGGGACAATTGAAAATTAACATTTTTGGGATAAAGCCTTTAATCTGTTTATATGGAAATGTTTGACCTGACTGATTCGCGAGTTAGTGATTGAGTAAGGTTTGCAGAAGGAGTCTTCGCAGACCCCAAGTTCATCTCTTCTTCTTCTTTTTCTTCTTCTTCTTCAATCCCCATTTGCTGTTAGGCGTCGTGGTAGCCTCGGGATATCCATCTTCTCCAATTAGGTCGGTCCCGGCTCTCTCATCTCTGCCAGGGTTCTGCCATTCATCCTTCCCACATCCTGTATGCGATTTTCCCAAGTTTTTCGGGGTCTTCCTCTCGGTGCATTGCCTTCCGTTCTCATATCCTGTACCTGTTTGGCTTTTCTTGACTCGTTTATCCGATGTAGATGTCCGAACCATTTTAGCTGTCTCTACTCGATTTCTTGTATAATCGATTTCTTCTGCCCTACTTCTGAACGTATTCTTTCATTTCTGACCATACCTCTCCTGGTTTTTCCTGCGACCCTTCGTACGTACTTCACTTCTGTTGCCTGAAATTTACTCAGATGATTTTCTGTTGTGACCCCAAGCTCTTTATACTATAATGCTTCTCGTAAACTCGGTTTTAGAGACTATAATAGAAGCTTTATGAATTATCTCAGTGCCTCCCCTCGTTCCTACGTAAAAGAGTTTCGGGTATAATAATGTTTGACCTGATTGACTCCTTGATTAGTTATCAAGTGAGGTTTGCAGAAGGAGTCATGGGTCTGCCACGTCTCCCTTGATCCTCTACTGTCCTTTTCACTAAAATACTTATCATAACCTCGGTTTCGGAGTCTATTAGAGACTATATTTCCTGAGAAGACGAAGTTTGTTGAATTATGTCAGCATCTCCCCCTCTTCTTACTTAGAAGAGTTTGGGGTACAATAATGCTTGACCTGACTGACTCCCTGATTAGTCATCAAGTGAGGTTTTCAGAAGAACTCGAGTCCTTTATACTAAAATATTTTTCATAACCTCGGTTTCAAAGACTATAAGAGACTATATTTCCTGAGAAGAGGAAGTTTGCTGAATTATGGCAGTGTCTCCCCCTCTTCCTACGTTGAAGAGTTTTGGGTATAATAATGCTTGACCTGACTGACTCGTGGATTACTGATCAAGTGGGGTTTGCAGGAGAAGTCGCGGCAGACCTCAAGTCCTTTGATAAATTATTCTTATGACAAAGTTTTGGAATAGGTTAGATTTTATAGCTCAAGCTATTATTGATATAATTTTGTACGTACATACAGACGAACAGACTTTTTAACTCACGAGCAGTTCTATAATAATGCAGATTTTCTTTATAGAGTCGGAGATGGCTCCAACTGCAGATCGTTAAGACAACCTAATTACACTTTTGTACCCTCAAAACAAAAGGTATAAAGCCAAATATTTGCACAGTAAAATGAAAAAACTCACAAAATACTTTTAGTGTTTCTCTTGACAACTCATTATATTAAGTCTTAAAATCTTCCGTCTGGGATATCTTTTCCATAAATCCGCCACTGCGCGTACATAAGCAAAATGGCGTCATAAAATGTCAGCTCTTAGCTACTATCTGTTTCTGACAGTGTTTCACTTCATTACAGCTTCTTTTAAATATTATTTATAAAAGACTGAGATTGTTCCCCTTAGTAGTTTTTTTCCTTTTCTGAATCCGCCCCTGGTACATAACATACAAACATTTATTGCATTTCTTTTGCTGCCTCATTTTTGCCCCATACAAACTTATATTTCATTTTTAATTACAATTGCGGCTGATGAAATATCACCACAGAACTCCGCTCCAAGTTAAAAGCGTGAAAGTCAGCCAAAAAGGACGCAGTCAAGAGTTCATAATTAATTTCGGCGCAGTGTCGGACCAGCGGGTTGGAGGGAGTGCAAGTTGCAGCGGGGTCTTGCAACTTGCTGCGCGGGCGTGTGCAGTGTCTTTGTCAGACTTCTTTGTGTCAAGTTAGGCCCAGAGGCTGCTGAGCAGAATTGAGTGGACGGGAGAGAGCTGGGCAGGGGCAGTGAAAATTGGCTTTGTAACAAGCTAATTTATTGTAACGGCAACTGACACGCTCGGCCAGGAGCGGGCCGGGCCTGAACGTAAGGCCAAAATGCAATAAAGCGACGCACTTTTCGTGTCGGTAATAAATTAAGGCGACCTGCTTTGAGATTGCAGCGAATGACCAAGAGTATGACATGGCAAAAAAAGACGAAAACCAAAGAAGCATCTTGAATTTTGGCCAAAAATCGCAGACTTATTGGCAGCAGCTTGATTTTGTGAGCTGATGTGGAATGATGGCCCTGATAATTGATGACGCACATCAAGTTGTTAAACTCCATGTTTAATGTGTTAAAATTAAAACTGTCACATCACACAAAATTTTGGAGGGGCATGGAATAGGCGGAGACCACCAGACAGAAAACAGGGTCATCGGTACTCTAATCTGATGACACAAATGTGCGATCGAAATCAGTTTGACAAAGGACCCAGACGAAACGACAGCTGCAGGAAAAACTTCTGTGACATGATTTGAAAAGTTTTTGACAACCAACAATGGAAATATATGCAGTGAAAATATCTGTCCCAGAATAGATAATCTTTGTAATTGAATGGAACATGCCTAAATACTTATGAGCCCAGAAAGTCGTCAAAATGTTGAAAAAGGTTCTGTTTTTATAATAATAAGGAGAGCACTGCACTGGTAAAGCAATTAAGTGCTATTCTAAGAGAGTCGATTTTGTAGATTTTTGGTTTGGATCCCTAAACTAAAAGTCGCATTAGGAATTAGGGACTAAGGTATATGTCAGGTGTATGTAAGGTAGTTGTCTCTCAGCAAGTACGTCTATATAGCTTACATTCGCATCGCATGCCATTTCGCTTGTTTTCCAAGAAGTTCTGGATGATGTGTGTCTAAGTTGTCTTTTTCCGGCTTTGTATGGGAGGAACTGACTACTTCGATGAATTCTGGACTCCTAGGTGGAGCATCGAGCCTCTTGGTAACATTATATAACGTGAAATTAGCACCTCCAAATCCTCTGTGCTGGCTGCCGTAGCAGGGGGATTAACCAATAATTTTTGGATACCCCTGGGAGACATGTTTTTATCACTGTGTTGTTTCTTGTTATTTTGACATCTTTTATGAGAATCAATGAGTGATGGGCTCAAATATTCTTTAGTTGGAGGCCGCCCCTGATGTGGGGAGACAGACGCTTACGCTGATGGCAATTTGGCTGCCAAAAAGGCATCAGGGTTTGTTGTGGACTGCTTTTAGCTTCACGACTTTTCTTTGACTTTAACAGCTTGGGTGGCCCTACCGATAGCTATCACCGGCATCGCTCTTGGATTCATCGCCCCTAATGAGCCCCTCATCACGACAAGGTGGCAATCCCCAAGGGGGTAGGAGGAACTTACAAGTCCCTTGATCTGATATGGATTGTTCTCGTATTAACCCCTAAGGTTTTCGATAGCAATAATGGAACCAATAGACTCTTTTATTATTATGTTTTCGACCGAATCGATGCCGGATTGATTTCCGGATTACAATTTTTGTTTCTAGGAGTGCTGTGGGGAGACACTCCGATGCACGATTGTCCAGTTAATATGATGTCTAGATTGACACCACCCTATCTCCCTAAAAATATTAGCAATAGATGGTGTACTATATAGGCTGGTCATGATATGTATTGTTAAGGATTTTCAGATTTATGTACTGGCTTATGGGAAGTGGCGGCGATATTCTAGTGCTATTGTCAGGCCTACTTATGGAGTTTCTGAGTCGATGCTTCTCATCAATTCGACTTTCTTTTCAATGATAAACTCAGGCGCGACTCCAGGATTTCCCTATTAGGGGGTTTTCCACTTCCAAGTGTGGATATAACTCATTTTTTTTACTTTTGGGGCGTCTGAACTTACCCCCTATAGATCCGCTACTTCATAAAGTTAATCCTGCTACTCAAAGAAATATATTGATGATCCCGTTTAGATGATAGCATGCTATTCGAAATCAGTACAGAAAACCTCCTGAGGGTCCAAATGTCAGCGAGGTTCGGGTTATTATCTAATGCATCTCTTGTCCGATGATTGTAACGATGACGTATTGGAAGAAGAGCATTATCCCTTCTGCAACGGGCGCTATTGTTCTTGTAAATACTTTGGTTAGCTGGATTCGTTGCTTCTTGTGGCACCCGAAATGGTTCCTGAGTCTCTCTTCTCCGACTACTGATGCTCATTGTGGCATCCGAAATGGATCAGTTTGGGTTACCAACTACTGGCACAATCATAGAGATTCCAATTGATCTGAGGACACCTAGTCTATCCAAACTTTCTTCTGAATTTACATTTGTCTGAAAACCCGTTTCATGACTTTCCTACCTTTTCCTTAAGCCCTATCTATTGAATGTGGGCCTTGGGGCGGGACTACTTTGACTCAAGCGACTCTGACTACTTTAAGGAGTTCCTCTTGATGCTCATGTAAGAACATCGGCAATATGGGTTGGAGGTTGGCGTGGCATTTGAAATGGGGTGCTCCCGGTTCGGACTACTCGGGCCTCTCAATCACAAATGTCTTCCAACTTTATATTTGTCTGAAGAACACTTTTCAGACTTTCCCATACTGCATTTTATTAGATGTTTCCCTTAAGCCCTCCTTGTTGAATGTGGGCCTTGGGGTGGGACTGCCTTGGCTCAAGCGACTCTGACTACTTTAAGGAGTTCCTCTTGATGTTCATGTAAGAACATTGGCAATATGGGTTGGATGCTGGCGTGGCATTTGAAAAGGGATGTTCCCGGTTCGGGATACTTCCTACTTTATATTTTCCTTACAATCAATTTCCTGACTTTCCCACACTGCATCTTATTAGATGTTTCCCTAAAGACTTCTCTTTTGAATGTGGGCCTTGGCGTGGGACTACACCGCCCATGTGTTGCCCCTAATTTATGGCCATGTGTATATAAAATCTTGAAAGTGCCTCAAAAATAGTTTCTTTCATGCTTTGATTATCTTCTAAGGCATGCACTAGTTTTGAATTATGCTCTTCACTTAATGAAAACAAAAAGGCAAATCTTAATCCTAAATTTCAATAGAAACCAAATAGTATAGTAGTATTGAGCCTAGTTTGCGTCTTAATGCTTTGGACACCCCCGCCGTGACTTCCTTGGCCAAATAAATGTAGCCTTAGGCACAAACCTGGTTTAAAAATTTAACTACTAACTGAGAACGTCTTCAGTACTTTTTTTTTGTCTTCAATTTTTAAAGACCTAAAAGCCAGTTCAATTTTTTCGAGAGAGGGAGTTCAACTCAAAGAAAGAGCGTAGTTTGAGTGAAACTCGAAACGGGTTTGGCAGCCGCTGCCAATTGTTTGTGGCTAAAATGAAAAAGGTAAACAAAAAAGTTTTGTATCCAAAGTGTGGCGTCTACGGGGCGTGCGGCGACAGAGCTTGGGGGCGTTGGCACACAATGGACCATGCTCATAGGCGGCAAGCAGGCAATCAGCGGGCAATGAGGCACTGTGGCAGGTTGCAGCAACGGGACGGCGGGCGTGCAGGTTAGAGGAGGTGGCACGTGCAATGAACTTGCCTCAGTTCGGGCCTGGGCCTGAGCCTGAGCCTAGGCCTACTCCGCACTGCTTTGCACTGCACTGCACTTTTTTCGCCTTTATTTTTGTCGCTCTCTCTAATGCGCTCTCTTTGTTTGTGTGGTGTGCCTGGAGGCGCGCGTTTGATGTAGTACGTCAGAGGCTGCAGCTGCAGCAGGAGCAATGAAGGAGTAATGAAAATAGGAGACGCCTTCCTGTGTGCAGCTTTTGAAAACGGCGCATCTACGTCACATCATTGAAATTTTAACGCGCGTTTGGCATAGTTTTGTGGCAGATTGTCTAGGGGAAAATTCAAGTTTTTTGTTCTGTAATTCGGAGTTGACAGATTTGAGCAATAAGTTGACTTGCGAAATATTTAATAGACTGCTGATAATTTTTGAATGATGGTTTATGGAGCTCTGCTTTGCTACGTGAGCCACTAAATAACTGAACTGACCAACTGCATTACACTCCAGTTTTTGGAGTACCTGGCTTAAATCCGGCAGTTTCAGTAGGTATTTTTTTTCGGTATTATTACCAAGCAGTTAAACATTTTAGAAGATAAAGATTTTCTGGAGATTTGCGTGCCTAAGCCTATAAATATTACAAATGGATTCCTAAATTTAACCACTTACTGATTCATTTCAGAACAGGAATCGCTTTCCTTTATATCTTTATAAAAACAAAAATCTATTTAACCCCTAAGGAGACTACGGATAACTCACTTCATGGGGTTTATGAGCTATCTTAACCAGCCAGGCAGCCATAAACTCACTTCGAGCACTATCCTCCAACTCGATGATAGTCAACAGCTGCCGTAAATCTATTCAAAATATGGCACAGCAGTTTATTACCCTCATTTGGGTGCCAAGACACTAAAATATTACAGGTTACGAAATAGCAGATGAATTGCCCAGACAGGGCACGACCTCTACCCTCCTACCAAATAAAGAGGATATTCGTATGCCTATGACCACTTTCAAGCTACAAACAAGGAAATGCCCACTCGAAAATGCTGTGGTATAACAGACCCCATAGCACAATTATTCGCTTGATATGTCCTGAAATTGACCCAAAGGGATCCATAAGGCTCTGCGGACGCAAACGATCGCAGTGTTCGGCAGTTATCAGAGCGATCAGTGGACACTGGCTTGACGCAACACATGCGACCAGAATGAATGTTCCGAACCATGACATTTGCAGAAGCTGCAAAGACGAAGAAGAGGATGAATCAGTAGAACAGTTCTTCTGTTCCTGTGAGGCTTTTAGTAGAAGTAGGAATAAGCATCTGGGAAATTACTTTCTTTATAACTTAGCTGAGCTAGCTTCTATATGTCCGAGGAGTATTGCTAGCTACATCGTGGCAACGGGATGGGAAGCCTTCTAGCGGGACTATCTCAGGAGAAGGGCTATAGAGAGATCTCAGGTATCACAACGGACTGGTTTAAGCCTAAGTGTGCTGGCTTTTCAAACTAGCAGCCGTCCTTACCTAACCAAACTTGAGATTTGGTTGCATTATACATTATGATGAAATACATCAGCTGATGAATTGAGCAGGTAGTTCCATATATTTATCTTACCAAAAGAGAGCACATAGGTAGGAGTGTGTGGCAAGAATAGAAAGAAGATATCGGCGCGACTTATAACAATCTGGGACTATTTTCGCTGTTACTCTTCTCGTAATATTTTTCCTCTTAAAACTCCTTTAGGGAGCTTAGGGCTTCGACAAGAACTTTCCACCGCACTCTATTTGGCGCAGATTGCTTAGCTGCGTCCCAGCTGATGTTGGGTAAGAACAACTAGTTTCATATTGTATATCGCCAGGTGGCCTTTGACTTTACTACTCGTCTGCTTCCTTGGGGGTTTCATATCAAAGACATCCTGACAAGCTGCTTCGATTTTTCCTGAGAGCATGGCCCATCCAATGCCACTTGCGTGTTCTTATCTGAAATGGAACTTCATGTGTACAGTGCCGAAGTTCCAGAATATCCCGCATTTAATCCTTAGGCACTTGTTGACGAAGGACTGCAGTTTCGACATCATTCTCTGCGGGGTCAGCCACGTAATAAGATGGACTTGACACACGCATTGAAGATTCTCAATATTGTTCTTCTGCTTATTTGCTGGTTTCTCCTTATGCGGGACAAGCGTCCAAATGCTGTTCGCACTTAATAGAGACGATTCTCTATATCCTCATCCACCATACCACTGGTGAAAATTGTGATATAAGAAGCTATCGACATCTGTTCCCGCAGATAGTTATGCTACCTTGGCTGGTGTGGTTGAGGCGCATCGCTTTGGTTTTAGATGCGTTTATTGAGAGTCCAAGAATCTGGAAATCATTCGCTTTGGCTTGGATATCACTAAGTTTATGAGAGATGAGACATATGTCGTCTGGCAGTTCAGATCTTCCAAATGACGGTTGAGACTCCACATAATCCCACGCCTAGACCTGCATACATCTCTTATAACCTCGTCAAATACTATATTGAAAAAGTTGATAAATTAGTGATTATGCATTTTGGTTATTTTGGGATATCTCTTCCAGTTTAGAAGTTATGGGCATTTATACTTGAAAAAACTTAATTTGTCCGATTGGCTTTATTTTTGTGGCAACACCAAATCAGGAATATGCTCTTTAAATTAGCTGTTAGGCTTAAATTTCAAAGTTTAGGGTCTGTTACTGTTACTGCATATCGGTTCTCAAAAATAAATTTGTTTAGAGGCAAAGAATAATTTTTTTAAAATAATTCTCCTTAAAAGAATAAAGATAAAAAGTAAATTACTAAAATAAAAAATTCGTCTTCATATATGAGATAGCAGTGAAAAAATAAAACTCCGTGACGTCATTAATGATCGTCATAGGTCCGTATATTTGAAAAAAAAAAAAACACTTTTTTAAATTGCAAATTTATTGTATTAAATTTAAAGCTCATTACATTTTTGTTATTTTGCAAACTTAAAGTCTACCTTTTTATTATTTAATTATAATGTAGAAGTTAATTCTAAATTATAAAAAACTTTATAGTCAGAGCAACGTTGGCCTTCAGGTTGTCAAACTTTTTATGCAAGCGCAAATTAATTACAATAATGATAAAGATAAATATTAAAATTATTTTTTATTTTAATATTTTTAATGAACAAAGCAATTTAGGTTCAGGTAGGACCAAAGAATATAACTATTTAGAGTTTTACACATAAAGAATATAGAACCATATAGAATAGTTCTATAATTTTTGGTACAACTATATAGAATAGTTCTATATTCTTTGGTATGACTTATCGATAGAGGGACCTACTTTTCCCTTGACGACACTGCGCATGTGACGTCACTGCTGCACTGCCGCAAGACAAACCTGCCTGCGCCTGCTGCTTTTGCTTTGCTTAATGTTGCACAAGAGTACGATTCATTTCGGGAGAGAATGAGAGAGATCTCTCGGAGTCTGTCCACATTTAATATGCGTCTCTTTTGTCGCATGCGATTTGATTAATTTGGCTGCATAGAAGAAACGGAACGCTTTGAGTTGCAAGTTCTGTTCTGGTTTGGTTGAAAGTCACAAATTATTGTAATTAAGCGCCTTTTGTTGTTGTTGTTGCTGCTCTCGTTGTTGTTGTTGTTGGCGGCTTTCCAACTGTCTCTCGTTTTGTATTGAGCGCTTACCAAATTGGTTGCGCCTCCTTTCGTAACAAATTCTCGTCGAAAAGCACGTCGGGTGATTGACCATGAAAAGATCCAAACACAGCCCAAAGACTTTAGAATTCAGCAGCCAGAGTAGAGAACTTGAAGACCCCAAAACGTACACACACACACACACACACACTTACACACATTGAGACTAAATCCAAGACGGGGCGCGCTTTGTACCTTTTTTCATGCTACACGCACACTTTGCACTCCCTGCCCCCCAGTCCCAGCCCGAGAGTGAGGCAAGCCAACCGGCTGGGCCATGCTTGTTTAAAAGTTTTAGGCCGACTCGCGGTTGGCTCCCTTGGCTTTTTGTGCTCCCCTCCCCCCGCCTGCTTCCCCTCTCTCTTGCGCTCTGTAGACCATCCAAACCATGATTAATGATGCGTTTCTGTTGTGATTCGTTCTAAACGTGGGAAATGATCAGCAGCAGAAGCAGCAGCAGCGTCGGTTATAGCCAACTCTGCTACCTTTTTGACTTTGCACTTTCTGCGCCTTTAAAGACCACGCAATTTTTATTTTTGGCTCAAATGTATCCATCGTTTATTTATTTGGTTTTTTGTTTGCAGCCAGTTTTAACATAACTTTGATTTATTTAATCAAACTTTTGACAACAGTTTGAGGCATTCCAACAAAAGATTTGCTGACTATTAATTTATGGCCATTTAAACTTAAATCTTCAAGTTCTTTAGCACGTTCTTGAGCTGTCGCTCTTGGCCAAATCAAAGCACACAAAGCACACAGTTTGTCAAAGCTTTGGTTAACTAAAGTTAGCCCTTTGGCCAAGTTACTGCAGGCATATTTATATTATATTGCATTTGTATCCGTATCTGTCAGATACATTTGATACATTTGGTCAAAGCAACTGAAAATGAAATGTTTTCCTAATTGCGCTATCTTAACTTAATTGCCATTAGCCGAGTGCGTCGCCAGCGTCTTGCGTCTTCCGTCTTGGTTGTGTCTTTGTTGCCGCCAGCCAGGCGCAGTTGAGTTTGCCTTTTGCCTCTGCCTCTTGCCACTTTTTGTGTCTGCTTTTCTTTTGTTGGTACTGTGTGTGTCTGCTCTCAAAACAAAACAAACCAAAAAAGGTAGCAAAAAATTTTACATCGAAGTTTGTATACACTTTAGTTGGTAAAAATAAAGGGAATCAAATCCAAAATTTGCGTACCTAAAAAAGGGTTCTTTGATACCATCAGAAAGTCAAAAAGATTTAATTCCAAGCAATCGAAATATTTTTTTTTTTAATTCTGAAATCTTAAAAATCCTAATGACGTAAGGAAAATAAAAAGTACAGACGAGCTTTCCTTTAACAAACTGTTCTTAAACGAATCTTTCAATATAACAATTTTTTTCAAATACACCATTCTCAGAAGATCTTCCTGTTTTACTCCTCTTGGGAGCTTAGGGCCCCTACAAGAGCTTTCCATCGAACTCTATTTTGCATTGTTTGTTAAGCTGTTATTCATGTCATGTTTTCTGGTCCAGTTCTTGAAGGCCAGTCTCTCAGAAGATATTTAATTTGTTAAATTTTTCAAGATTATTTGGTATTTTTTAATTCCAAAGATTCCTCACAACAAACTACTCTTAAATTTTTTTTTCAATAATACGAATTTTTTCGAATAGACCATGCTCAGAAAATCTTTACTTTGTTAAATTTACAAATTTTCATCATTTTTCAAAATTTTTTGGTATTTTTTAATACCAAAGAATCCTCACAACAAACTCGATCAAATTTTTCAATATTAGACATTTTTTAAAAGCATTATTTTTGCGATATCTTAATAACGAATTTTTTTTTTTTTAATAATTAACAAGATTTCTGCACATTGTGCTTAAAATTGTTGTCAAGAAGTTCTTTAGTTTGCTAAATTCAAAAATTTGATTATTTTTTCAAGATTTTTTTAAAATTTTATTTTTTAAAGAATTATAGTATTTTTTTTTAATTTTTTGGTCTTATCAAAAATAAATACAAAAATCTTAATTACGATTATTTTTTTTTCTGATCGCGAAAAGTTTTGCTCTGAGGCATTTTCTATAAAACGTTTGAAATGTTTTTTTTTGTTCACTATTACGAAATTTTTCAAATACATTGCAAATGTGATTAATTAATAACGATTATTTTTATTATAACTAACCAAATTTCTACACATTGAGCTTAAAATTGCTGCCTAGTGTAATTTAGATTCGAATTTCTCATAATTTTCAGAAGATCTTTTTTTTTTGCTCAATTTCAAAATTTTAATAATTTTTTGGTATTTTTTTAAAGAAATAAGAAAAATGCGTTAAAAATTAAAATTCCTTTATATCTTTTTCTACAAAACGTTAGAAATGGTTATTTTTCCGATATTTGGATAAAGAAGAATTATTTATATTTATTTTTGACTTTATTTCGATCAGATCACGAAAAGAATTGTTTTCTTACAAAGTGCGAGAAATTTGTATTTCTTCCTTAATTCTGATCTTAATTCAAATTCACATTTTGACTTTTTTTTTCAGATCTCCAATAGATTATTCTTTGAACAGCATTTCCTATAAAACATTAGAAATGATAATTTTCCCGATTTTTGCGAATTAAATAAATATTTTTATTTATTTTTCACTTAATTTCTATCAGATCACGAAAATAATTGTTTTTCTATAAAATTATAGCAATTGCTATTTTTTTCCCTAAATTCTGATCTTATCAGGAATACAAATTTGCTTTTTTTCAGATCTGTTCTTTGAACAGCATTTGCTACAAAGCGTTAAAAATGCAAATTTCTCCGATATTTCGGTCTTATCAGTAATACAAAAATTTTAATTTGAAATTTACTAAATTTTTATTAGAAATTATTTTTTCAGATTTTTTGGTCTTTTAAGAAATACAAATGAGGATTTTTTTTTAGATTGCGAAAAGTTTTGCTTTAAAAACTTTTCTAAAAAAGTTAGAATTTGTTATTTTTCCAATATTTTTTCCTTATGAAGAATTCAAAAATTTTAATTTGGATTTTATTTTTGTCAGATCACGAAAAGATTTGTTTTTCTACAAAATATTAGAAATTGTTATTTTTTGCTAAATTGTGAAGATCACAATAAGATAAGAATCAGGAATACAAGTTTGGATTTTTTGTTTTCAGATCGCAAAAAGATTTGCTTTGAAAAGCATTTTCTACAAATCGTTAGAAATGCAAACTTTTCCGATATTTCGATATTATTAGGTAGGTACATAGGCAGCTCAGATAGTGAGTGAGATCATCCGGAGATCAGGAGGTCCATTAAGTTGCCTAATTGTAAGAGAGGGACGAAAGGAATTAAAGAAAGGGAGGAATTGTGGAGGAGGATCAAAAACTGTAGGGCATCCCTAATCGCTTAAGTCTCTTATGTTGCAGAACAATTGGTATTATTAAAAATAGACAAATTTTAATTTCGATTATGAAAAGATTTGCTGGAAATGATTTGTAATTACTGCGTTTGATTGAAATATAATATATTGTTCTGGGTAATTTTGTTAAACAGAATGGCTTAGATCTGCATTTACGCATAATACCTATGTTTTCTGGAATACCTGAAATATATCAATTAAACCGAAAGGAACGCCTTGAAATTTTACTTGTTTTAAAGTAAACATAAAATTCTTCTTACCAACATGTATTATATGACGCCTCAAATTAAACCTAAGGGTATTCATAAGCCCCTTGCAGCTGTTCCAAAGTGCGTGCAATTTACTACCAACAGCTGTTTGAGCCACATTCAACTTGGAACTTCTTACTCTATGCAATCAGCTCACAAACCCGTTCATTTTTATAATTACATGTTCCAGTGTCTATGCTTATCCCTTTAAAGGTGTTACAAATTTGCTTAGACACTCATTATGCCGCGCCTTATGTGCAGGGTATACAGAGTATATAAAAACTTGCTTGTGCACTGCGCACTTCCTGCTAATGGCTGACTGGCTGACTTGACTGCCTCATCGACGGAGTCTTTCGACGAATGCCTCTACGAGTGAATTTCGAAACACTCCGCATGCTTTTTATAGAACTCTAACTTCATTTGTATATGTAAGAGTTTGCAGCCATATATGTATGTGTGTATGTGCGTGTGCCTTTGTACATATGGATATTGGCAATTTGGCTTATACACTTGGCCTAGACAGGTACGCAATCCATCTTCCTAACAAAACAAAATTAAAAGATTTAATGACTAACTGTAATTTTGGGTGCTCTTAAGTGTTTCCAATATTTGATTGAGTTAATTTCTGCTGGGTAATAATAATGACAACAAATCGATAGCGAGGGGTGTGCCAGAAATCTCTGGATGATTTTGTTTTGAAAACTGAGTTGAAATACTGATCGCGCTAATTAAATAGAGGAAGGGTGGCTAGCAAGGAACCAACAATCTATATGTATTCATCTGGTAGTTATAGATTGCCGTTTTCTAAAAATTGTAAATCAATAATTAAAATTTATTGATCTAAAAAATCATTCTTTACGAAATAGCGTAATGTCCTTGCTCCAGAAAACCAATCCGAACCTTTTATTCAGATGCGTTTTGAAACCGAATTCGGTGCTCCCAATTTCACCATACTGAATGGTGAATGGTGTGGCTTGAAACTGAAGGATCTTGTTGTTAAAACGAATTGACAAAATAGGGTTTAAAACCTACGCATTTTTTTATTTTTTTGTGAAATAATTTATTAGATAGTCTTTGATATTCTAAGATTATATTTATGCCAACTTAAAGTATCCGGAAATAGTTAACAACACTCAAAATTTTGAATTTTTATCGATATTTATTTTGTCTTCTTCAAAATAAAGGGTCCTCAATTGTGTCGAAACGAGTCCGCGGTGTGGCAACTTTAGTTATGACAAAAAAAAATCACTTGGAGCTAAATCCAACGAATATGGTGGTATGAAAAATTTTTCATCAGACGGATTTCAAGATATTTCTAAAAAAATATTTATTAATAAAATTAATTATTACGATTATACATTCATATGAAAACTTTCGTGATTTTCAACTAATTTTTGATAAATATTTAATTTTTGAGAAAAATTTAAATTTTGTTACAAATTTTCATCGAGTTTTATTCTTGGCTTATAAAGTTCGATGGATTACAAAAAAAAAATTGGTACTTGATTATCAAAATCGGATGCCCTTTTTTAAATGTTATTTTGTTTAAATTTGTAAAATAGTATAACACTAGTCGACGATGAATAATCTCCAGAGATGAGACTTGTATTTTATGTTAGGACAATGCTTCAGCATTCGATAAATCAGTCATTTTTCATCATAAAAAGACGACCCTATACAGATAGCATTAACATAAAATACAGTGGTGCCACAGAAAACCAATTCGATTCAATTTCGATATAATTCCAATTCTTGGTGCCACATACATGACTATGAGCGGTTTTAAAACCGTTGTTAGCCATGTCTGTGGCACCAAGAATTGGAATTGAATCGAAATTGAATCGAATTGGTTTTCTGTAGCACCCCTGATAGCTTACTTTTTTAGTGTCCCACACTTTTCTGAAAAAATAACGAATTTGTTTTTATTTATATATTTATGAATTAGAATTTAATTCTAAAATAAAAAGGTTTTTAAAAGCCAAAGCAACAAAGGCCTTCAGGCTGAAAGATAACGATATTTGCACGAAAGGTAGTTTTTTTTTTTGTGCTTTTTGGGATTTTGGGCACACATTTTCGCCTGTAGTTTTTTCTTAAATTTACCAATTTTTGTGAATCTAGACATTTTGAAAATGTAATCCACTCTAAAAACTGGAAAAATTCGAATTACTACCGTTTTTATGACTTCATATGTTGAAACGTGTTTTGAAAATTTATTTTTTCACTAAAATAGCCATAAAAAAACGAACTACGGGAGGATACGAGAAAATGTTATCGATATGTAATTCAATTATCAAAATCTGTTTAGTAAAATCAGAAATGTTTTAAAAAAGGACCTTTTTATGTGTTTTTTTTTGTCGAAATTTCACGAAATCCGTTCTATAAAAAAATTGTTAGTTACATTAAGGGATGTGACTAAAAAATTGTGGAAATTTTTTAAAATTTGTACACTAGTGTAATTATACTAAGAAATAGATTTTCCACTTTATTTCTGTGGCAGGATTTCGCGCTGCTTTTGAAATATCAACCCTAAAAATACTCTTTGGGGCTATATAAAATGAGAAGTTTCTTTTTGAACCAATCACATACATAAATCAATTTGACAGTATAATGAAAAGTTAAAAAATATTAAGACTACCAGGCAAAAGCTTCCGGATACTTGAGAAATTATATGGATGTAATAAGCGAATTCGAAATGAGCTTCAAGTGTGTTTTAAAATTGATCGAATAAGTATACTAAATTATCAGAAAACGATCCAAAACACTCATCTAAACTCTCGGAAACCTATCTGCAAAATAAACAAAAATATAGAACGTTGAAAATCATGGAGTGGCCGTCCAATCCCCTGATCTAAATCCAATCGAACTTATTTTTTTTTGTTTATTTATATAATAATAAAGTATAATTTAATTCTAAGTTATAAAGGTTTTGTTGTCAGAGCAACGTAGGCCTTCAGGCTGGGCGCCCATCGAACTTCTTTGGAATGAACTTGATAGTCAGGAAATAGTGTCTGTCTTAAAAAAAAACTCTTTGGAACCAACAGTTTTGAAAATGGCTCTAATCGTCGTAAAAGTATTGAATGCTAAAGGTGGATATTTTGATGAGCAAAATTCTATGTTTACAAACATATTATCTGCTGCAGTTGAAGTAATTAATGTGTTGAATAGTTTTAAATGAAAAATCTTTAGAATAAAGTTTTTATAAATTTTTTGAATTTTGAGGAGTAAATATTAAGTGTCCGGAAACTTTTGCCCGGCAGTGTATATTATAATA
>JBAMAX010002743.1:0-22631 GCA_037043745.1 Chymomyza amoena | reverse complement strand
GAGAAAAGACAGTAAATTGAAAAAAACATAAATTGCATTTTTCAACATTAAAAAAAAAATGTTCAGAAATTCTCAAAACATATCGAAACATACTGAAGTTAGACTAAAAAGTTCTTCCGCGAATTGCTTCTCTTAATCGTTTTCTTTCATGTTTCAATAAGTTTATTTTAACAAAAGTTTTAAAATAAAGTAAATATTTCATAATTGAGAAGGTATACAATTTTATAAGCAATTATAAAAATCTTATTAGTCGAGTATGACAGAAGAAGAAAAATTCCGATTCAAAATTTGTATGACCTATTTGGTTCCAAAATTACTTTCTTAAAAACTTCTTTGTATCAAAAGAAGTCTTGCCTTTCCTTCGCGTTCGTGAGCAAATCTTAAAAACCTAAGACCAAAACCAGTTTAAAACTTTCCATTTCAAAAATATAATGGGCAATCTTAAAAAAAAATCGAATATATGTTCTATTTTATCGACTTTAGTCAACATCGATTCTTTAATTTCAATAGCGAAATAATTTTACATTAAACAAAAATTCTATTCTCTTTGTTCCACTCAAAAATTTGAACGATGTGTTATTTCCGAATTTACGACTATAAGACTTTCTAAATATCTTGGTCTCAAGTATTTTTAATTTACATTTTTTAATATAACATATAATGCTTTTAAAAAGAGCCAGAAAAAACTTTTTTCCGAGTCCAAAATAAAAATTTTGATAGTGGTTTTATTTTTGTCTCTGGTTATTTGGTTTCATTTAAAACGAGCATAAACATTTTTCTTTATGCTAGATCCGTTTGTGACGTCACGTTATTATGCCTCCTAACAAATGTATTATGTGACAGTATTGAAAATTTTTATTATATGTACGTATTATTTCAATAAAAAAAAATTATCCAACCCAATATTTTATTAGTATATTATTTCCTGCTCTTATTATAGAGTAACGTGCCCATTTTTTTGTAGTTCTTAAAACTTGAACACGCAACTCTGCTGCTTTTGGAACCCCAAAGCGTATTTCTGAGTAACTTGGCAACTCGCGGCAGACAACCCATAACCTCACTTATAACCACTCATACACACTCTCAATGGCGCACACACTCTAACAGACACACTTGAGTAGAATGCGTGTAGTATCCTGGGGGTATTGAATTAATGTCAAATTAGACTTCAAAATGCGTGTAAATTTCACGCGCGGTTACAAATGAAAATTATATACCGCATAACAGTGAACAAAAAAATGAATGTGAATTAGTCGAGGTAGAGCACGAATTGGGGATACCCTGCAGCGGCTTTTGCTACCTAAATGTGCTCAAAGGCATTGGTAAGAAATGGTTTTGATTACAGAAGTAAGTTTTTGAAAAAGTTAACCTTTCTTTGTAGATAGGGCTCACATGACGTCATATGTTAAATTTAATCGGTTTAGCTGGTTTCCAACAAAACAAAGTTGTCTATTTTTGCCGAATTTTTTGCATGGAATCCGAAATTAATTTACAACATCTCAGTAAGTTAGCAGTTTCTATAGTACGCAATTCATCTACTGGGAAACTAAAAAGTACATCCAAATTTATACGTACGTTTTTCCAAAATTTGGTATCTCTAGCTCTTATAGTCTCTGAGATATAGATATTCATACAGACGGCCAGACCAAGCTCAATCGCTATTCGCTATAAAGAACTCTTAGTCTTTCCAGGCCCACTTTTACTTTTTTCACCGATTTGCACAAATCCATAATATCCTTAATCCTACGCAGGCAGTGTATAAAAAATACCATAGCAGCAGAGGCAACGGCACAAATTATAAATCCACAGGGATAACAAAGCTAGTGTCTGCCTATCTCTGTCCCGCTGACTCTGCCCGTGCATGTCTGTCCTCGTGTCTAACCGTGTCTGCCGCATTCATAATCTACGCAGCAGAGCCCCTGCAAGGACCTGGCAGTTTACAGCCTTAGGCCAACTTTTGTTGCGCACATTTTGCGTTGGTGTTATATTTTCGCCATTTTTTTTGGTTCTTTTTTTTTACTTTATTCTGACAACAAAATTCCCCTGCAGTCATAGGAAAATTCGAGCGCACTGTTTAAAGTGTTATACCTCTCTTCCATTTATAGATATTTTCTTTATTTTTTTTTCGGTGTTGCGTTTTGGGAACAACCGCAACCGCACCGCGTCATTATCATCTCTACACGTGGGTACTGCCTCCTCCAAGGCTCACACTATTTCGACGCCATGTTCCATTGTCATTGGTAATGTTCGGACGAATTTGCTTGCAGGCACTGTAGTGTACGCAGTGCAGTGTAGTGAAGTGTAAATCTGAGTGTACGAGTAGATGTCGTAAGTCTTACCCAAGTGTCACGAATTTCCCATGTTTTCTTTGTTGTGTCGTGAGTAGTTGTTGTAGTTGTCGACTATTCGAGCCTAAGGCAGTTTTTTGAAGGCCATATTAGCCTAACAACAATCTAGTCTCGAGAGGGAGGCTTGTTAATGAGCAGTGTGGTGAATTAGCTAGTTGAAGGAATGCTTTAAAATTGTGTGTGTCTTAGGTACAATTCGAATCTTGAGAGTAAAATTTAAGTTAAGGAAATAAGGGCATATAAAGCATAGGTATCAACAGTTTATACAATTTAGATGTTTATCGTGGAATTTGTACAACCTATTTCATTATATATGAGAATTTTTCCAATTCCGTCGACTCGAGAAATCTCTTCATGGAACATGTTATAGCACCTGACGTAACGTCATGAGAAAGCGATTATGTTTGGCCAGACCGCCAACCGATTATAAAAATGTTTCGATAATTGGAAACTGCGCTGGCATGAGAAGGTCATTTCAATGGCGAGATGTGGCAATTTAAGACAAAAAAGATGCAACAAATCGGTTGATTTCTGTCAATACGGTAACGATTCCGGAAAATTTTTGATCAAGATGATACGTGCAAAATAATACTATCAAGGGAAAACAAGGAAAGTTGGCAGCGTCTTCAGATCTACTAGTTGCATCCCTCAGACCTTCAGGGTACGGTGTACGATATTTTAGTATTTTTGAGAAATAGAACCAAAATGTACGGCAAATTGCATTGTTAATGGCTTCGGTTGATGTTTTAAGAATGAAGAATCATATATCAAATGGATAATGCTACGGCAATCAGGGGCGTAGCGTGGTGGTGGTATGGGGGGTGTGACACCCCCAAACATCAATCAGTTGGCAAATCTCGGATATTTCACGCAATATTCGAGATATAAAAATTCAGAATCGGTTATTTATCGGTAATTTGTTGAATCGAGTCGGCATTTTGAGGCTCATCACCCCCCACATTCAACGCTCACGCTTCGCCACTGACGGCAATCGATATTTGTCTTCGATGTGGCAACATTGATATTGATTTTCATTCTTTTTTGAGAACTTAACGATATATATATTTTGAGATTGTTAGCCCAAAACAGCCGCTTAAACTTTTCCCAGAAGAATTCGCATAGATTGAATATTTTGCTCTCAGAAGTTCCATTAGGGTAACAACCCTTTATAAATTGCTTATATGATTTTTGGGGATGCCACCTTGAAAACTGTGAACATTTTTCATGAACCAAGAAACTTTGCTGTCTAAATAGAGCTCAAAGATAGAAAGTTATCCGGGCAATCACCGGGCACTGGCTGGTGGAATCTTGCTAACTGTGACTTCTGCAGAAGTTGTGGCTATGAGGAAAAGTTGTGGACGGTGGTATACTTCTTCTATCACTGCCTGGGACTGTGTAGGACAAGACTCTGATTTCTCAAGTCACACTTTCTAAATGACTCACCCCAGCTTTCAGAACAAAATCCAAAATACCTCTCGAAGTTTATTCAGGCAACCAGATGGCTGTGAAAGAGAAAAACTAAAGAACCTACAAGCTGGGAAGGGTAGAGATATGTCTACCATTGCAGTATCACAATGGGCCTAAGTGAGTTGGGACGTGATAGCAGGTGATGCCCTAATCTAACCTATATAGATAAGAAAATACATATTTCTTAATAATTAAAATAAAATTTTTTTTATAGATTCCTGAACATCTTGTGGAATCAGATATATTTCACTCATACAAAGGATGACACAGAACTTGAGTCTCAAGACTTTACTTCTATATCCGTAACTACATTTATTGAGTCCTAAAAGCTTATTCCTATATACCTGTCTACAATTTTTTGTTGTTACTAAAAAAATATGTTTTCGATTGTACCCATACAATATTAGAAAAGCCATAAAAACAAAGAGAAAAAAAACCCCACCAAATATTTTAGAAAATATTAAAATAAGCCGTGTGAGAAGAGAATTGAGAATGTATTTCAATGATTTTTGTATGAAATTGTGGAGTCGCTGAAAACTTTAGATACGTTTTCTGCAAAATGACTTTTTTTGAGTTAACATATGAAGTTCTTCTTGCAAGTGAGCGATATATATATTAAAATTCTATTGACAGCTAAATTTATCATAATTTTTTAAGGTATATTTTTATTAAATGCAGCATATGAATTTTTTGTTTGTTTAAGTAAACCTGCTTTGATAGAAATTAAAATTTGCCCAAAGAATTCTGAATAGTAAAAAATAGTCTCCAAAAAACTTTATATAGTGTCAAAAATTACAGCAAACTGCATTCGTTTAAAAAAGATTTCGGGCACACTACTGAGTGAGTTCTTTTTTAGAGCACAACTTCTTTGCTTTGCTTTATTTGTATTTGTATTTTTATCTTCTCGCCAACTCCCAAAAACTGCATGCTGCTTACACTCAAACACTCAATCACTCACTTAACCGCTCGCTCTGCGCTCTCTCGCACTTCACTTACACACACACACTCATACTCAGAGCCGTTAAGTGCACTCGAAAACTCGCTCATTTTTCAACACTGCTCACTGCTCGCTGCTTCTTGAGCTGCTGGCGAGCTGCGTGCCTTCTGTCGCTTTTGAGTCGTCTTCGAGTGCGCAACAAGTTTAAAATTGTGCGGCGTTCCGTTCCGTTCGCGTTTTGATCAGAGTCGGAGTCAGAGAGCGCGTATTATTTGATTCGATTTGATGCTGTGTGTAGTTTTGGTTCTGTCTAGTATTGTGCATTAAAATGATTATGGCCTTTGTTTATTATTATTATTATTGAATAATAGAAAAGGGTTATACAATATATAATTTATACATTTTCCGATGAATGTGTAAAAAAAACCAACCAACAAGGTTGGACGCAAATTACTTGGTGCAGTGCAGATAGAAAAGTCAGGCGAAAAGTGTTATGAAAAGTTTACAAAACCAACAAAAAAAAATACGTGTAGTAATTGCATTATTTATGGTCGAAACGTGAGGCGACAAAATGTAAAAAAAATCTAAAATTGACGCCAGCTTAAAATGTGTGCGTGTTTGTGTAAAGTATTTGTTATAAATCGTGCATAAAAGGCGATAACGTCAGCAGAGCGGGCAGGCAGCACAACAAAATGTAAATATTATAATAAAATTTATATAAAAAAAAATCCAAGCTTAGAGCCAAGTTTAAACCATTTGCGCGTTAGTTATAGTCAGCAGCAAACTCGTAACTTTTAGACGTAATTGAGTTAATATCTTACGAAAAAAACAACAAAAATGCATCTTTAGAAGTTAAGCTTGCATTTCTAACAGTAAAAGTTGCTTATGTCACACACACACATACACACACACACACACACTCGGGAGTATCTTTTACTTGTTTGTTATTTTTTTTGGTCAACACTCTGGCAACGCTGGACACAAAGTTGTTTAACTTGTTTCTTTTTGGCGTCAGTTTTGCGCTTTTGCCTTTTTTTTGTGTGTTTTTTGTTTGGTTTTTTTATTTATGCTTATCTTTCTGCGTTGCTTCTAACGCTTCTAAGCTGAAAACATTTATTTGGCTAGATACACTGCAGCCAGAGGGTCAAGGGTTTGGTCGATTTGTGCAATGTTTAGATACTGAAACAGTAAATTATAGGCATGGCTAATATCTATAAATATCTTTAAAAGAACCAAAGATCTTGCTTCAGTTTTATAAACTCCATAGAATCTCCAAATCTTAGTATTCAGCAGTTCTACCAGATTCTTCAAATGTACTAGACTCAGTGTTTAGGGTATTCAGTGTATTCCTTTGTCGTTGTACTTCCTGAATTTTCCATATTTTTTAGTTTTTTACTACTTCAACTTACTGCCAAAAGTTAATTAACTTGTAAAATGTTTGCATAAAACGCAAAATGAATGCTGTGGGGCCTTTTGAGCCGCCTCACTCTTCACTATTCCAGCCAAACTTTCATGAGAACCTTTTTAATGAGTGAAAAGCCAGTTTGCTTTTGTATCTTTTTTTTTTTTTTGTATTTCGTTTATTGTTTATTGTTTATCTGCGGGCCTGCTCTTTGTTGTTGTTGTTTGGGTTGGCCATGCTGTTTTGTCTTTGTCTCAGTCTCCGTCTCAGTCAGTCGTCTCTAGCTTCGCCTAGTCACAGTCTCCATCGTCGTCGTCGTCTCGTCTCTTTAATGTTTAATGGCTAATGACAGGTTTTTGTTGTTGTGCATAAATCAGAAAAACGAGAAAAAAAGTATGATGTAGTTGTTGGAACAAAAAAAATAATAAAAAACAAGAAGAAAAGAAATAAAATTGTTGAAGAATTGACGTGCGACGCACGTGTGAGGCTAAAATGTGGCTAAAATGTTGTGGCCGATTATGAGTTAACTGCTAACTGCACTTTTTTTTGTTACTGTGCTGCACAATTGCATAACAGCGGATAGAGAAACAAAGGAAGAGAGAGAGGAAGGAGTGACAAAGTTGGTAAACGCAAAGTGCGTGCCCAGTAGGACTTCTGGTCACATACATATATTTATTTGTATCTAAATTACACCAAATTTGTCTGAGCTGCTGTTTCTTAAGTTTTTATTAAAGCCAAGACTTCTTTAGAAAAAAGTTTCTAAAAATATTATATATGAACTCATAGTTTTTGAGCTGGTACGTTGAGCCTAGTAATATTTAAATAAAAAAGATGGTTAAAAAAATATTAAGTTCTACCTAAGTATATTTATTTATTTATTTTTAACATTGTAACTTAGAATTAATTCTAGGGAGAAGTGGTTTAAAGCCAGAGCAACAAAAGGCCTTCAGGCTGATATTTATTTATAAACATCTCCTACCTAATTAAAATTAAAGTACGAGCTAGAATTAGCTTTAGGGTGATTCTTATGCTATTTACATTTTATTTTTTATAAATAATAAAGGTTTAGATCAAGCTATATAATTAGCTTTCTTTTAAAAATTTAATAATGTTGAGGATGTTTCTAGGTGAAGAAATACATAAAGGTATAAATTGACGCGATACTTTACAATATTCATTTATTTTCGCTAATTTTATTTAAGCGTTTTTTTATTATTTAATTTAATGGGAAAAATTTTGTATTTACATTTATACCTCCTATTCATATAAAGCTACCCATGTAGTTTCACCATCTCGTATTTGTATTTAACACAATACGTCTGTTTAAAAAGTAAAAATCGGCCTATTTTCATTTATTCTGAATCTCACAATTAATTTTTAACGAGCGGAACATTCGCGTGCATTAAAATTAAGAAGGCTAAAGAAAACAAAAGTTTTTCGTATTAGCTTATCGTTTTCGTAGTAGAAAATTCTAAGAAAAATTTAGTTTCTGTAGATTTGTGGTTGATGCTATATTGTTAGTAAGCAATATAATTTTAGCACGTGACAAAAAAATACAATATTTTAAAGGGTTTAATTTATAGCTTAAGTGGAATATTGTGACTGTGTATTAAACTTTATTATGTGAAAATATTTTTACTTCTGATTTTTTTTTTATATTACATTTTTTTGTAGCACAACTTTAGAAATATGAACAATTTCAAGCAATTCTTACAAGTAGTACTATTTGCATTAATAATAAGAAAAAATTAATATCTATCAAAAAAGATGTTAGAAATTCAAGAGAGGTGTGAAATGAAAGTCTTAAACTAATAACAGCTAAACAAATAACACAAGAAATCACTTAAAACGTACCAAAAAGTAACTAGAAAAATAACATATAAAAATTGGATAAGCAAAAACATTTTTTATTAAATTTTGGGATTTAAAAAAAAAAACAACAATTGTTTATCCGCATTTTATGTTCCGACTCTATTTTAAATTTATGTGAACTTGGTTTTCTTAAGTAGTTTATGGGGCAAAAAATCACTTTTTATTATTTAAAAATTACGAAGGTACAACTTATTTCGTTTTTACACGCTAGATACGTTCTAGAAATATCCTTATGAAATAAATAAAGTAAATCCTTAAATTGCTATGAAAATATATTAGAAAGAGGAAATCGCTAACCAAATTGCTAAATGATTGGTTTAAGTATAAAAAAAAAACGCTACGAATATTAAGTGTTCTTTTTCTATATGAAATTTTTGTTTTCTTTCACGCGGTTTAACACTGCTGCTTATTAGCCTTTAATAAAAATATTTTCTTTAAGATTTCATCCAATCCCTTGCGTTAATCTCGCTAAATCGAATGAGAATAAATAATTGTAATAAATATTATAATAACTAGTCGTTTCGGCACGCTCGCTCCGCTCGCTCGTCTAGAAACACGTTGACTATTTTCTAGATGAACTGCTAAATGGACAACGGTTGGGTGTCGTTCGTGAATTTGAATGAGAAAATTCGCCATATTGCCTCGTTTCTGCTAATGCAACATCCTATTTTATATTGTGAAATTTCGTCATTCACATTGTCGGCTCTCACATCCAAAATCGCCATATCGCTTCCCTTATTGACGTATTTGCAGATATATTTTATTGATTTTACTGAGTTGCAATACTCGACGTTAATGTGGGCTTTATACGTTTTTGATAATAATGGCGAAAATGGAACAACCCAACGATTGTCAATTTCTCTGTTTTTGCACTTTGATTGTGGATTGATCTGCCATTGTCTTCTGTTGATCTACGGCGATATAATGGGTATCCATCGTAGCCCGTAACAGTGTCCGAAGTCAATGCCCTTGGATATCTTTTGAAGCATTTGCCGTCGATCATGCATGGTGAAGTTGGGTTGAGCACAACATATGGTCCGTGGATCATATTCTTTGTGATAACCTCGAACAATTCTGGATCATTTGTTTGAACTGGGATTTCCGCCGATATCACATCATCAATTTCATGCGGTAGTATTTTCTGAGGTAATCCTCTCTTCTGCCATTCTACCGAGTACATCCAGCAGCGAACCTCTCCGAATACACTGCTTTTGATAATAAGCAGGCCTGCTGTTTCATTGGGAAATTTCAGTGCTTGGCACTGATCACATACCTTGTTCATTGTTCCAATTACAACAGATTGATGCGAGCTATAATCAGTCGTATTGTTATATTCGAATGCAGCTCTGTGCAGATTGGATGCATTGCGCATTTGCCTGAATGTTCTTTGGATTAAATTCTGTTCTGCATGGATTTCATCTGATTGATTCTGATAATCCCGATTTCGTCTCATTCTCATTCGAGCATGTATGAGCAAAATGTGATCTTGCTTCTCTTAATCGATTCAACTCATTCCTTTGTAAACGTTGTTCCTCAGCTTCAGCTGTTCTTCGGGATGATTGCAATTGAGTTCTACGCGAACGTCTCCCAATGTTACGTCTTTTTGGCGGCATTATGTGCAAATATTGATCTGATCATATGTATTTTACACAGAAATCAAAACATGAATCGTTAATAATTTTTGTGTTTCCTTTCGACAAAAACTATTAACTAAAAAATATTAGTTAATCTGACAATGTACACAATGCCAACCTAAATTAAATAAAAAAATTGTATTGGAAAATCAAATTGTCCTTTTAGTATTTTCGTCGCAATTTTGTTATATTTTCTCAACCTTAAACAATCCTTGGACTTCCACGTACATTTCAAGACCAAAATTAGCCAAATCGGTTCAGCCGTTCGTGAGATCCTAAGCTTAGAACGAACATAACATTGTGACACGAGAATTTTATATATAAGATAAAAATTATTTGCTTAAAATTTCTTCCATGTTACCATATATAAATACACTGAATAAAAAATGAAGTATTTCGTACTTAAAACTAGGAAATCCACACTTGATATGGGTGGAAGAACGAAAATTCTGAAATGTAGAATTTCGATCTCACATCAAGTATTTTGATTTAAAGTCCGAAATTCTTGAAGTAAGAACGTGATTTTCTAAATAAAAAATGGACGAAATGTTCTTGAAATAAGTAAAAAAAAAATCTTATTTCAAGTATATTTTGAACTTAAATTGAGATAACAAAATACTTGGCATGAGCATGGAAAATTCTTGAAACAAGTTCCCAAGATTTTGATCCAAAATATTTGCATCTTGAATCAAGTCCATATTTACTCTTAAAGTTAGTACTTAATGTACTTGTATCAAATCAAAAAATATCTTGATTAGATCACATTTTATACTTGAATCAAGTTTTATCTGAAATTTAAAATAAGAAATATGTAATCTTGAATCAAGATTTCTTTCTTTCGTAAGATTGCTCGGCGCACATTTTATATTCTTCTAATTTAAACATATTTTTAATAAAATTAAAAAGTTCTGATTCAGGAAGGAATAAATAATAAAAATAAATAATAATAATAAATTATAATAATAAAAATTATTTGCTTTAAATTTCTTCCATGGTTCCATATTTTGTCTTTGAGAGTTATGTTCCACGCGTTCCTACTGGGCATCAATTAGCTAAGCCATAAGAGTTAGTTAAGTGCGTTTAGTTCAAGTGTTTGTTGCGTCTCTTTTCCGCACACAAAACCAATTTGTTTTGGCTCAATCACACACACACACACACTGACTCAAAAAAAAATACGACAGTTGCATGCATGTTTGCGCATGCGCAGACGCGCAGGTAGTTTCGTTTCAGCCAAAATGATCATCGTCTTGACTGTTTCTATCCGATTGCCTCAATCTCTGTGTGTGCGTTTGTTTGCCTCTGACTTCGGAGTCCGTAGTCCGGAGTGTGGGTTCGGGGTTCGAGGGTTTTGGTTATGGTTTTTTTTTTTTTTTCGGAGCTGGCGGTCGGTCTCTCTGTCATTGTGTAATTCAATACATATTATTCTTTTTCGAAACAGGATCTTGTTTTCTTTTTGATTTTTCGTTGAGAGCTGATTGGTTTGTTATGGGTCGATTTGAAGATACAACAAAACGAATTTTTTTCGGTTTTTAGTTTGTTTTTGTTGTGTGCATAATTTTTCAAGAATTTATTTGCTGTTTGTTTTATGTGCCTTACGGAGTGGATTGTAGCTGTTGTTGTTTTTGTTGTTTTTGTGGCACGTCACTTGAACTGCTTAAGCCTGCTTATCACGTACACATTATATGTAAATGTAGTTATATTTTTTTTGTTTCTCTTCCCCGAGTGTGCTCAGTTTTATGAGTAGTATAAAAATACCCTGACGCCAATGATTCAAGGGTATTATAGATTTGTGTAGGCAGGCGGAACAATTAAGTCATATACAGCAACTAGTTCTCAACTAGTAACATTTGCCATTATCCTTAGGCCATGCTTATGCGTAATCCCCTTTTAAACGCAAAGAAATGTCGATCTCAGTAAACAACTTTAAAAGTTACTTTAACCAAAATAACACTTTCTGCAGATAAGTGAACTAGTTCCATATGTGAACCTAATAAATAAGCTCAACAACACTTTATCCTCAAACCCCTTTCAAAATTCAAAGCTCAGTTCATATACTCACTTTTTGCAAAATCAAAGCAGTGTATTCCATAGTCATCTGCCACCTTGACATACTCAAATATTCGTAGACTTTTAATGGAGGGCGTGGTCCTAGCCGCCATAAAGTGTCGATCAATTGTTTTAAAACGCGCTAAAACAGCAAATTTATTTATAGGAAGTTTTTTCTGTACACGAACTTATTTCCATGGAGTTTAATATATTATATACTTTTGCTGCACTGCTTATATACAAATAGGTATACAAAAACCGCCTCTCTAGCAATTTCTATGTATTTCAAGCTTCTGCAAACGTCGTCAACAAAATGCAGTCTCAAATTTCAATAGAAATCAATTTTAACTACTCACTTCGGACTTCGGAATGACTCATAAAGCTTTTTTTTGTTTAGCTTTGAGGTTTTCTTATAAATATTTTTACTGGCTGCATTTCGAGTGAAGTGATCATAAAATTAGCCGTTAAAAAAGTGCCTTAAAAATTGTTACTAAAGAAAGGCAAAAGAATTTACTAAATGAAAACAACTTGTACATAAAATTTTTACGTTTTATGGTGAAAAAATATCACATAGACATGTAAAACTCGGGACATAAAAGCCACTTAAAATAAAAAATATTTTGATGGGTTTAACAAAACCCAAAATAAAAGGGACAAGGCAACTCTTAAAGATAACATTACATAAGCAAGACAAATAGATTTTCCACACATATAATAATTACATAAAGTAGGGCTCCCAAATGAGCAGTCTTCCTGGTAAATTCATGAACATGGCTCTATTTGTAAGAAGAATGTCTGATGGAAAAGTTTTTGTCGACTAGACAGACGTTAGACGCCTTTTGTTTTTAATTTTTTAAAACACTTGTGGATTAGACGTGAAGCTTAATAGAGGAATACCTTGTAAATACTTTTGTAATTAGTCGAATTGGATGAATTTGAGAAGTCGCGGATTCCGAATTTGGTTTTAGGCAAGGTTTTTCACTTGGATATGTATCTTTGTTATATCAGAACAACAATTATCAGCAATTATAGGGTGAATCATGTGTTTGTAAAGATTCATTGACATATTATTATTAGTTCCTTGGTTCAAGTACAATACATTTGTGGATTATATAAAGTATAGACGCCGCTATTAGTAACAACATAGGGCGAAGACGAAGTTTTTCCATAATCGAGAGCTTTTTCCCGGACTTCACCCCATGAGCCAAATGGCCGATACTCAGCGTGGATAGATCGCAACCAAATGACTCGTGGGCGACCAGGCCTACGTGACCCTTGGGGATTCTATTCAAAGGGCATTTTCGCAATATCGGTGATGCCTTTCCAAAATGTGTCCCCTATAACGCCACTTCCTTCCCACCTCGAGTTCTATTGGTACATTTTCGTATATGGTGTGAAGTTCGGCATATGTATAAAATTATATTGCCCCAATCGCACGATCTAGCCGGCGATCGGTGTTTGGCAAGATAACCCTCTCGCCAAACATACGTCGTTGTATGACATGTAGTCCTTAGCTGGAAAGATAGCTCCTCCGCATCCATACCCTCAATCATGGCCTATAAATAAATTTGGCCATCTGCCCAGTCTAATTTGCAAAGTGGTAAGGCGCAAAGATTTTGCCTGTCTATAATCCGAACCCAAAAGTGGCTTTTTGGTGGATAGCGTTCAGGCAGTACCTTGGATTTCGAGCTTTCCATATGCTCCACTTTTGATTGTTGACGTAACCAGAGCGTTGAAGATTGGCTTTATCGCTGAAGATGATTATCTTGACGAAAACTCATCTGGCTGATCTCCCAACCACTGAAAGATTAAGCCATCCATTGTTAAACGATCCATGACTATATTTATGAAGTTCTTAACTTGAAATACTGGTAACGAGGCGACGGACGTGTGCGCCAGGAACGGCTCAGTGCTGGCAGCTAACCTTGTGGTTACGGACATAAAAAGACCATTACAGGACGTCGTATCGAACATCAGGGTGACGGCTAGAGCTCTGGCGGAAAGGGAATGGGTCATGGAGGCCGGCTGTCGCATCTCCCGAGCACTCTGGTCGAGATATGATCCAAAGCGAACATCTGAGCTACTGCGCTTCCATAAAAACAGGAGTAGGATGGTGGTAGGCGTTGTAAGGGACTACTGCACCATAGGTAATATGGCTGAGAGGTTGCACGTTCCCCATCATGATTTCTGCAGCAGCTGCGGAGAAAAGGAGGAGACAGAAAACATCCAGCACTTGTTATGTGACTTCCCGGCACTTCTTAAAAGACGAACCCAGTTTCTGGATAAACCATTCTTGGAGGATCTGGGTAGTCTAGCCTATGTGCCCATAGCGGATCTGGCCGCTTTTGACGAATTCTCAAAATGGTTCTGCAACTAAAGAGACATAGGCGATTAGGGATGTCCTACAGTTTTTGATCCTCCTCCACAGTCCTTCCACTTTTTCAATTACTACCTACTATTACCTATTACCTAGGTGGGTCAAAGCCTCCTTCACGGTGCCGCACCATGACACTCGATCCATTGCTAAGACTTTGTAGTTTTGGACATTCATTTTACCCAACTCTGCTAGCATCGCATCCAATCATGGTCGTCCCCTTGCTCGCGTTCCATGTTGTCGCCCTATCAGGATTAACTTTAGTGTGGAGCTATCATCCATGCGCGGTACATGCCCGATCCACCGTAGGCGCTGTGACTTGATAAAGCCCACGATCGTTGCATTATGTACTAATTCTTCGAGCTCTGAAGCAGCATTAGATTGAGTAAAGATAAATCTATGGCTGCTATTGTCCCAACTACTTTTACTTTAGCCTCTATTTCTGCATACATTTCAGTGACATCTCTGCACTGGGCCCCCGTCATACCCTTACCATTTTGCCATTCCCCGTCGTCAAGCAGTGTAAACCCAGCATTAGACCTAAATGTTGGCTCATTTTCACTTGCTGTGTTTGTTGGCACTGCTTGAAGTTTTCCTGTCAAACAGGCAAACAGGCTAAACCACTTGATGATGGTTGGTTGCTGGCTGGGTCGTTTATGACTTGCGTGCAACGCAGCGAAAGATCCTTCAACCTAACGGTAGTTGGCAACATCGTTGCGCCTCCTCTGAAACGTTGCAAGCAGCGACCTGCTACGTTTTGAGCATTATTTGCAAATTTATGGCCAAAGACCAAGAGCAAAACAGGCAATAATATCAAAAGCGAACGAGAAGAAAAAAAAAAAGGTTTCTACCGAAGGTTGTGGCTGGTTTGGTTTGTTGCGGCGGCTGCCGCTAAAACTGACTTGACTTGGTTTGCAGAGAGCCGCGAAATATAAAAAAAACTCGTTTTGCTGATTTTTACTTGATCTGAAACTGGTATTTGGGTATAATTCTGTAAGAGTGTGCGAGCTCAGGAGGCCCAGCAACATTTGTTGCTAAACTTTTGTGGTCGCTGTTGTTGTTAATGTTGTTGTTGTTAGTGTTGCGAAAGCGCACCAATTTTACCGTTAGCCAGATAGCTTCAACTTTGCAATTTGCCAAAGAAATTGGTCGGCATTAAATTGCATTTGGCTTGAAAATTACATTTTTATTACTGCGTCCCGGGGTCAAGGTCAGCTACGTGCCACTTCATTTCAAAAGTCTGCTTGCCACTGCCACAAAATATGACGACGCCGACGCGACGTCAAACGAAAGCGTAACCCAAAAAAGCGTCAAAATTGCGACCGATTTAACCCTCAATCCGGCCAAACACTTCCTGACTTGTCATGCATATATCTTGAAAGTCGAGCGGCTTTGTTTTTTGGAATGTTTTTCGGATTGTTTTTATTTCGTTTTTTTGCGATTTCGACTTGACCGCTTTAAATTTATACAAAAAATTTGTTGTTTTTTTGTTGGGCTTTACGGATTTGCGCACTTTTTGTGTTTTATTTTGTTTTGTTTGGTTTGGTGTTGGGCACGTTAACAAATCAGGTCAAAACGACGGAGAAAGGCGTGGCATTTTCCATGCCATATGCACAAGTTCTGCTTGAAAGTGAACAACGCTTTCTTTTTTGCTTTTAATTGGTAATAAATGCTACCAAGTAGGCATCATCTCACAAGGTCATCCAGGTTCTTCGCGATTTGCTCTTCATTTGGCTTAAATGCGCAGCAGCCGTAACCGAAAACCGAAATTAAATTCAAATTTAGCGCACATAAAAACTCATGCAATTTATATAGCTTTTTTTAAGTAAAAGTTGTTGGCTTGGCGTCTTTTTGTTTTGTAACTAAAGAGCACTAAAGTTAACAAAAAAACGAAAAAAAAATAATAATAATCAAAATTTCACTTGACTTTTGTAGTTTTGCGGTTTTTTTTTTGGGGCCAACTGGCTCATAAATTTGGCACACAAAAATATATGTATATAGTATAAACGAGAGCAGTTTGAACAGTCAGTGATTTTTTGAGTTCGATATAATTAGCTCGATATAATTAGTCCAAAGTTTTCCCTATTTTGTTATTCCTTTGAAAAATCTAAACCGAAATATCTTACCGTCTAGCCATTTTTGAGGTTTGGCCAGATCTGTAAAGCAGTGCTGAAAGACATCGATGTATCGATATATCGTAGTTTAAACTAAGCTAATATAAGAAATGAAAATACTATTTCTGCCAGAATTTTCGTCTTACAATTCAAAAATGACTCAATAATCTTTCTTGATTATTATCTTAATACTAGTGAGCCCGGCAGACGTCCGCCTGCCCCAACTTTTCAAATACTCTTAAAGTTTATACATAAACATCGTAAGATTCTCTAGTTAGCTTATCTAGACAATCATAAGATTTTTGGATTAGTTGACTTTCATGATATGATTGAAAACATCGATCGATTAATGTCGAGGTACAACAATTCGTAATATTGAAGTTCAGTTGAGATGTCAAACTCAGCCACCTCATATACGTTTATTGACGTACTTTAATATTCAAAGGTTTCAAAGATTTTAACGACGATTTTTGACGAATCGAATCTTTTTGGGCGACCCTCAATAGAAATCAGTTAACTCGTATGCCTAGAATTTGATGATGTAAGACCTGCCCACCCACCTTTATAATAACACCTTCCTAAATCCATTGTCGAAAAAACCTGTCCGACTAGACATCCGCAGCAAGCTACCTGCCATTTTAGATCTAGCTCAACTTCCCCTTACAATAAAGAAAATAATTTCATCACAAACTCTATACCGAACTCAGTTTTGTAGTACAAGCAGTTTTGTAGTCCAGACTAAACCGAGTCTTAGGGTCCAAGCAAACCCCTTTAAAGACCCGCCCGTAAAATCACGTTCAAAGCAACAAAGAACTGTCTAGCCCCAACTTCGATCAGGATATTTCAAACGAATAATAATATCTACCTGGCGAGAGTAAATCCAGAGATAGTTGATGCCTGTCCACAGCTTTGAAGTCAAAAATACAAGAATGGAAGCACTGTTTATTTTTCATACTGCTAGATGCACCAATAAATGTGATGGTACCAAGGGTATATTAAGTTTGTGCAAGCCGAAAATGTATGTAACATATAGAAGGAGACGTCGGAGACACCCCAAAGTTACCTAAAATATGATCAGGGTGAATAGAGAAGTCGATATACCCATGTCCGTCTGTCCGTCCGTCCGTCCGTGTAAACGCCTAGATCTCAGAGATGGTAAGAGCTAGAGTTACCAAACTTTCACATTAGATCCCATATTATTCCATAGGAGGCAAGTTTATTTTATTTTTTTGATATCGGGGATAAATTATATAGCTCCCATGGGGGTGTTTGAGACGACCTTGACAAAAAAAAGCGTTTTAGATGAATAATTCGTTTGTTTATGAAGATATCAAAACCAAATTTGGTATTCGAAAGTTTTTTATAGTTCCCAATCACTGTACCAAATTTGATCGAAATCGGTTGACATATAGCTCCCATAGGACCGATCGGCCAAAATTACTTTTTTAAAGAAAATTTCGCTATATTTCGTTGTTTAATAAAGATATCGTAACCAGATTTGGCGTTTGGAAATTTTTTAGACCACTTCAGCAATGTGCCAAATTTGAACAAAATCGGTTGACTATATCATATAGCTCCCATAGGTCCGATCTTCCAAAAAATCGATTTTTTAACAAAATTTGTTGTGTTTCGTTTGTTTGTTAAGATTTTGGGACCAAATTTGACATTCGTGAGTATTTTATAGTTCCTAAGCACTGTACTAAATTTAATCCAAATCGTTTGACTAGATCATATAGCTCCCATAGGACCAATCGGTCCAAAAACACGTTTTTTATACAAAATTCGATGTGTTTTGTTTGTTTGTAAAGATATTTGAAATAAATTTGGCATTCATATCTTTTTTAAGGTATTTAAGCACTGTGTCAAATTTTATTGAAATCGGTTGACTATATCATATAGCTCCCATAGGAACGATCGGTCAAAAAAAATTTTTTGCTTAAAAATTCTTCTGTTTTTGGTTTTTTGTGAAGAAATCGGACTTTATTACAAGCTAGTGGTACAGGGTATCCTAAAGTCGTCCGCGCCCGACTTTACGTCCGCCATTTTTTAATACTCTTAAAGTGCATAAACATCGTAAGATTCTCTAGTTAGCTTATCTAGACAATCATAAGATTTTTGGATTAGTTGACTTTCATGATATGATTGAAAACATCGATCGATTAATGTCGAGGTACAACAATTCGTAATATTGAAGTTCAGTTGAGATGCCAAACTCAGCCACCTCATATACGTTTATTGACGTCCTTTAATATTCAAAGGTTTCAAAGATTTTAACGACGATTTTTGACGGAATCGAATCCTTTTGGCCGACCCTCAATAGAAATCAGTATAACTCGTAAGCCTAGAATTTGATGGTGTAAGACCTGCCACACCCACCTTTATGCCGACTAGACATCCGCAGCAAGCTACCTGCCATTTTCGATCTAGCTCAACTTCCCCTTACAATAAAGAAAATAATTTCATCACAAACTCTATACCGAACTCAGTTTTTGGGTACAAGCAACCCCACTCCAGACTAAACCGAGTCTTAGTGTCCAAGCAACCCCTTTAAAGATCCGCCCAAAAAGTCACGTTTAAGGCAACAAAGAACTGTCTAGCCCCAACTTCGCTCAGGATATTTCAAGCGAAAAATAATATCTACCTGGCGAGAATAAATCCAGAGATAGTTGATACCTGTCCACAGCTTTGAAGTCAATAATACAAGAACGGAAGCACTGTTTATATTTCATACCGCTTTCGGTGCCCCAATAAATGTGATTTAAAACCATATTTTTTTGTACGAAAAAGTTTTTATATAATGTAATTCAAAGTAGCCCCTATCTCACCTATTGATTTTTTACGCAGAAAAGGCGCTCAATCAACACGCGAAAATCACTTTTGCCAAATTCTCAGGCCAATATTCTACATTTCACAAACTAAAAATAAGGCATATTTCTCAACAAAAGGTACTTGAGAACTTTAAGATTTGCATTTTAGCTTACTAAGCTTCAAAAAACACAGAATTATCAAAGTACCCATCGTACTATAATTTTTTTTTTTTTGCCATTTCTTCTGAATTTTCGATTTGCTTTTTGAGGCGTAACTTTCAAAACCAGACTTGACGATTTTTAGCCATATTTTGGAATTTTGTAAAACTGGTCTTGGAAGCTCTTATCACTAGACCGCTAAATGTAGTTTCAAGTGACAGCTGGATTTCGCTGAATTTTTTCAGCCCACGCCCATAGATAATGCTTGACGGCCATGGAGTTTTACAGCCCGGTCACACTAAAGTTGCATGAGTCGGTGCAAGCGATCGATTGTAATCTATGGTCACACTGGCGATTGGATACTACCGCAAAGGCTAATTCTTATATCTGGTTAATTTTTTCAGCTTTTTAATGTGTCAAAAAAATATAAATTATTTCTTCGGGTGCAGTGTTTTGTCAGTTGATGTGCACCGAAATGACAAAGACCGACTATCGTTGCCCAGAATTGCGTTCTTCTGAGAGCTTCTAACTATATCCCTAGCCACATGAGCGCAAGCTTATAAATGTTATTACTACACAAACTGATGTTAGAAATCAATCTGTGGCAATTATTTTGAAAATTCTTTAAGTAATTTTAATTTTTTAAAAAAAGACTTAACTGCGAAGTTAAACAAAAATTAAAAATCAAATTATGACTGGGGCGCTTTTCATGAAGCTTAGTTAAGCACATTCAGTTTCTTTGGGATCGTCAGTGACGTCAAAAATAAGACGTTCCGTAGACTATCATATAAATGTTTTCTGTAATGTGGGTTAGATAATCTTATCGGAAGGTCTCCAGATTCAAGAACGGAACTCAACTATGGAAAAAGGCTATACAAAGAACTTGCTTGCATATTGTACGATCACTCAATATACGCAAAGCACTATAATTTTTTATCACAACTCGTGGTGAATATGATATTTCTGAGAATTATACGGAGAGAAATCGTCACGATTTAATCGATGGATCATAAAACTTGTTGTTGCTCCACTAAGCTTGTATGAAAGTTTGAGCACCAGTCAGTGGGCAAGAAAAAATATAGGTCTCGGAAGATTTTAGTTGATAAAGATGTTCTGTATTATTGTCTGTGGCTATTGTGCATTACGATTGATTTTTTATTATATGCTTTTATCACATAACCCTGTCTTCTTCCTTCTATTCTTAACGATGTTTTGCAGATCCTTTATCAGTTATATTCTGTAAGTTATAATAGTTATCTATTCCATATGATCATTAGTTTACATCGATGTGTAGTAAATATCTAGAGCTCTCATTCTTACAGTTGTAAAGAAATAGAGTGAATCGAATGAGAGGGTGTTGGAAAAATTTGAAAAATTCCATCAACCTCTATTGACGTTCCAATAAGTTTCACCGAACTCATCACCTCAATTCGATTTTACCCATTTCCCGCGCAGTCTTATTTGGTTTTATAATTGTCATGGTGTTGATCGATAGCCAATATCGCACAATTTTTCGGGGGCTCAGGTCTCTGTGATAGGTAAAAATATATTAAATTAACGTCAAAAATGAAAAGTGTTTGGCCGATCCGGTTTGTCCAGACGAAGTTAAGCTCTGTTATAAAACTTATCGTTCGCAGAATTTTGCTAGAATGACGCAAAAAAATGAACAACTTCCTATAAATGAATTAGTGTTCCCAAGAAAATTTTTTTTCCAAATATCCTATTTCTACATCTTTTTCTCGGACCCATATAACTTGATTTGACGCCACTTTGAAAGCTGTGGTGCACATTAAAAATGAACATCCAAGTAGGGGAGACTAGTATAAACCTCTTCGTTCCAACCCTCGGTTTCATAACTTTGTATTTGATGCCTTAAAACTCTTAAGAACAGACATTAATCTTTCAGTGCCAAACTCTTCTTCAATATCTGCAATACATTTGTGTTCTATAAAAACCAATTAAAAGTTTCCGGTTTTACATGAAAAAAAAAAAAAAAAAAATTATTACATGAAATTAAAAGTGTTCTAGTTTGTGTGCGGCCTAATTGGACATTTCCAACTTCCAGTCCTCCCGTCATTAGTCGTAATCGAATATGAAATTAAAAAGGGGCAGTGGGATGGGCAAAACGAAAACATAAATCAATTTAACTGCAGGCATTCCTATGGCAACCCTGCCAGGCATTCATTACGATACTCCGACTCCCTGACTCCCCCGCGGTTTATTTCAAAAATTAATAAAGTTTACGCTTTGTTTAAGCAATTACAAATCAAAATGCAAAATGAGATGAAATTGATGTAACCTCAACCGACTTTGAGCATCATCTGCATTACCATTAGTATTAAGTTCATTATTATCATAATCATCATTAGCAGCAGCAATTACAATAACTACAAAAACAACAAAAGAAGTATCGAAGACGTCAGCATGAGCATTATAATAAATATTGTAAATACACACACACGTAAATACTGACAACCCTCATTTATTATTAATAATAATGTAGTAGTAACCTGCCAATAACTTCTAGGCAAAGAATAAATGTTTTTTCTTTGCAGTGCAGGTGTTTAATACTCTAAAAAAAAAGAGAGAGAGGGGGGGGGGGGGGGGGGTGTGGTTTGGTTGGGGGGGGGGGGGGGGGGGGGGGGGGGGTGTTGGTGGGGGTGGGTTGGTGGTGGGGGGGGGGGGGGGGGGGGGGGGGGGGGGGGGGGGGGGGGGGGGGGGGGGGGGGGGGCGCGCGCGCGCACCCCCCTCCCCCCCCCCCCCCCCCGGCACGCATACACACATGGGTTCGCGCCCCCCCCCCCCCCCCCCCCCCCCCCCCCCCCCCCCCCCCCCCCCCCCCCTTCCCCCCCCCCCCCCCCCCCCCCCCCCCCCCCCCCCCCCCCCCCCCCCCTGGGGGGGGGGGGGGGGGGGGGGGGGGGGGGGGGGGGGGGGGGGGGGGGGGGGGGGGGGGGGGGGGGGGGGGGGGGGGGGGGGGGGGGGGGGGAGGGGGGGGGGGGGGGGGGGGGGGGGGGGGGGGGGGGGGGGGGGGGGGGGGGGGGGGGGGGGCGCGCGCGCGCGCGACTCCCCGCCCGCGCGCGCGAGAAGGGGGGGGGGGGGGGGGGGGGGGGGGGGGGGGGGGGGGGGGGGGGGGGGGAGGAGAGAGAGAGAGAAAAAAGGAGAAGAGAAAGAGAGAGAGGGGGGGGGGGGGGGGGGGGGGGGGGGGGGGGCATCATCTCAGCGCTCTTTTTCAGCCTTGCCGCTTTGGCGATCCGGCGGACGGACGCGGCGGCGGCGGACACGCCAGTTTGACCCGATGATTTAAATCCGGCCAGACTACCTGTCGGCAGTGCTTCGCCATCACCGGTTATCTAAATGAATTTCGCCGACATCCATGTTCCATATTCATTGATTGTTATCTATAAAACGGTAAAATCGTTGATATTGGCTGTTAAAGACATGAAGATTGTTCTTTTGTGGACCCGCAATTTC
>JBAMAX010002742.1:0-15631 GCA_037043745.1 Chymomyza amoena | reverse complement strand
GAAATCGGTTGACTATATCATATAGCTCCCATAGGACCGATCGGCCAAAATAGTTTTTATACCCTGTACCGTATGGTATACAGGGTATATTAAGTTTGTGCAAGCCGAAAATGTATGTAACATATAGAAGGAGACGTCGGAGACACCCCAAAGTTACCTAAAATATGATCAGGGTGAATAGAGAAGTCGATATACCCATGTCCGTCTGTCCGTCTGTCCGTCCGTCTGTCCGTCCGTGTGAACGCCTAGATCTCAGAGATGGTAAAAGCTAGAGTTACCAAACTTTCACATTAGATCCCATATTATTCCATAGGAGGCAAGTTTATTTTATTTTTTTGATATCGGGGATAAATTATATAGCTCCCATGGGGGTGTTTGAGACGACCTCGACAAAAAAAAAGCGTTTTAGATGAATAATTCGTTTGTTTATGAAGATATCGTAACGAAATTTGGTATTCGAAAGTTTTTTATAGTTCCCAATCACTGTACCAAATTTGATCAAAATCGGTTGACTCATATCATATAGCTCCCATAGGACCGATCGGCCAAAATAACTTTTTTAAAGAAAAATTCGTTATATTTCGTTTTTTAATAAAGATATCGTAACCAGATTTGGCGTTTGGAAATTTTTTAGACCACTTAAGCAATGTGCCAAATTTGAACAAAATCGGTTGACTATATCATATAGCTCCCATAGGTCCGATCTTCCAAAAAAATCCATTTTTTAACTAAATTTGTTGTGTTTCGTTTGTTTACTAAGATATTGGGATCAAATTTGACATTCGTAAGTATTTTATAGTTCCTAAGCACTGTACTAAATTTAATCCAAATCGGTTGACTAGATCATATAGCTCCCATAGGACCAATCGGTCCAAAAACACGTTTTATACAAAATTCGATGTGTTTTGTTTGTTTGTAAAGATATTTGAAATAAATTTGCATTCATATCTTTTTTAAGGTATTTTAGCACTGTGTCAAATTTTATTGAAATCGGTTGACTATATCATATAGCTCCCATAGGAACGATCGGCCAAAAAAAAAATTTTTGCTTAAAAATTCTTCTGTTTTTGGTTTTTTGTGAAGAAATCGGACTTTATTACAAGCTAGTGGTACAGGGTATCCTAAAGTCGTCCGCGCCCGACTTTACGTCCGCCATTTTTTTATATATTTTAAAGAAAAATTCGCTATATTTCGTTTTTTAATAAAGATATCGTAACCAGATTTGGCGTTTGGAAATTTTTTAGACCATTAAGCAATGTGCCAAATTTGAACAAAATCGGTTGACTATATCATATAGCTCCCATAGGAACGATCGGTCAAAAAAAAAATTTTTGCTTAAAAATTCTTCCGTTTTTGGTTTTTTGTGAAGAAATCGGACTTTATTACAAGCTAGTGGTACAGGGTATCCTAAAGTCGTCCGCGCCCGACTTTACGTCCGCCATTTTTTTGAAATGTTATTTATAAATTTTTCCTGTGCAACATTTTTTCTGTCATCAAAATAAATTGATGCACATTGTTTTGCTTGAAGCGCTCAAACAGAACGGCTGTTGTTTTTACTGGCGCCATCTACATATCGATTGCTCAAAAAAAATGGGCAGCACTGCAGCTGCGTACACAAAAGTAAAATTCTTGGAACTCAGAATTTGAATAGCGCTTTTTTTAATATATAAAGTTCTGTGAAAATTCACAAGAATTATAGTAACTATAAAATTTAATGAAAATTAATAAAGGACGCAATATTTAACTTTGCTTAAGAAATGTAATGGTAAAAATATGTTTCGTAGTATTTCGGTACATAAATGAGATTAACATATGAAATCATAATTAGATCTAAATACATATTAGAGTGACCCTCTAAGTTTGTACTCAAACCATAGGGAAATCCCGAAGAATTAAAGTTTAAGAGAGAAAATAGAACAAATAAAAATTCATAAAGTTTCTCTTAAATTAGCTTCACTGTAAAATTCTCTTAAATCATAACTATGTTAACTAAATGTTAACATGTAACATATGATTAATGTTATATGTTAAGTAAATATTAATTGGTCTAAGTCCACAATTTATTTTTTGTTTTTGGTTGCTGCGTACTGGCTTTTAAAACTCAAAATCAAATTTTCAATACTTTTCAAAATATTTTTTAGAAATTAAATAATTTATACAGGGTGGTCCATATAAAAATTGGAATTTAATTTTGCTATAAAAACGAAACGGTTGTATATTTTTCAATGTTCAAAGTTTTATTTGAAAGGTTGGTTCATGACATTTATTTATGAAAAATAATTTCGGTCAAATGACCACCACGGCTGGCTTGGCAGTATGGATTGGTCCAATTTTTGAGCACATTTTCCGTATCCTTATCCTGGCAATAGCGGCTCCAATCTCGTCCTTCAACTCATTAATTGTTTACGGATTGTTGGCATAACATTCATTTTTCACCGCACCCCAAAGATAATAGTCCAAAGGTGTCAAATCGCAGCTTCTTGGTGGCCAATTCACAACGCCATTTCGGCTGATTAAGCGATTTCTGAAAATTGTGCGCAGAAGATCGATTGTGGCGTTTGCTGTGTGGCACGGGGCGTCGTCTTGTTGAATCCAAATATCGTCCAAGGCTTCATCTTCAATTTGTTCGAAGAGCCAGTCGGTCAACATTGCGCGGTAGCGCACGCCATTGATGGTTTCGGCGGCTCCTTCTTTATTTTCGAAGAAAAATGGGCCGATGATGCCGCCAGAGCAAATTCCACACCAAACAGTCACTCGTTGTGGGTGCATTGGCTTGTCCTGGAACGCTTGCGGATTTTCTGAGCCCCAGATGCGACAAATGTGCTTATTAACATAACCACCGAGGTGAAAATGAGCTTCGTCCGAGAAGATGATTTTTCGATAAAATTCACCATCTTCGGCCAAACGATCTTCCGCCCAATTTGCGAACCGTAGACGCTTCGGAAGGTCAAGCTGCTTCCCATTTCGTAAATGTCAATGTTTTTACTAACTATTTACCAATATATGAATGACATTTGACGTTTTAAAAGTCAAATAATCGGTAGTTCAAATTCCAAACACTAGATGGACCACTTTATATAAGAGCGAAAGTTTTTAAAATAAAAAGCCGTTTTTTTTTCTGTCAGTTTTGCGTTGCTGCGTACTGTGGCTTTAATATTTAAAATCAAAATTACACAATTCTTCAAAATAATTTTTATAAATTTAATTAATATCTTTTATAAGAGCAAAAATAGCTAAAATAAGAAAAATTGTGCAAAAAAATTATTTTAAAAATTCTTCAAACATGATTTTCTGCGTACTTTAATCTTCAAAAGAAATCTTTCAAGAATTAATTGCAATTTTTATATATAAAATATTTAGCTGGCATATCATATTCAACCCAAGGAGTCAAACAAAAGGCTAAAATAAAAAACAGTTTTTTGCAGGCCTTTACGCTTTGCTGCGTACAAGGCTTTAATACTCAAGATTCATTTAATACTTTAATCTTTTAAAGAAGTTTACCAAGAATAAATTTTAATTTTTTGCAGACAATATTTAGTTGGCTCGACATATTTAAGCCGAGTAGACAAACGAAAGGCTCCAATCCCAAGACAATTTTTTTTCACTCTTAAGAGTTTAAGAAAAATACGTAAAAGTATGTAAACAAATACAACTGAAATAAATAATTGAATCAAACATTGAGTTATAAATGAATCAGCATATGTTCATCTATGAATCATGAATGACTTTTGACCTATGACATAAGTTAATAGCCTAGCTAGAAAAAAAAGTAATTCCCATTTTCCCAACTTTTTCTATGCAACTTGAAGCCGCCTAGCTATCAAGCCCACATTGAAATTCTAGAACTGAAATTGGCTTGCCAAGGTTTTTGTCTTTAATTTGGGGTAAAACTTTCTTCTAGTTACGTTGTAATCATTTGCGTGACAGGCTGGACCAAGTAGAATTTTGCAGCTCGTCGACCTTGTCCAAAACTAACATCACCACCAACCAAAAAAAACAACTAAAAAATGGCGTACGTAAAGTCGGGCGCTGACGACTTTGGGATACCCTGTAAATTTTTTCTTGATAAAGTTTTTTCTGCATATTCCTATTCGATATTTAAACCTATAAGTTCCGTAAATTTTGACAGTTTGGGATGAAACTTACGTCAAAGAAGCTATATAAAGAATATGGGGTAAGTTTCAAGTTAATAAGTTGAGGAGTGGGGGAGAAGACTCGTAAAATCGATAGCTGCGGGTGGAGGTCCGCATCGACAAAATTTGGATGTGGATTTATTCATTTGAGCAACATGAATCAGCTAACCGAAAATTGAGATTTGAGGTCACTTGTAATCGTAATAAGGTAGAGTCAGGTGAAAATTTTAAATTTTTGACTATAGTTTTTGTTGTATTTGTCCGATTTTGTTCATTTTGTACCATGATGTGGAACCACAACTCTGTTAAATTTTAGATGAAAATATTAAACGTAATCCGGCCAACAACCGGATCGGGGAAAGATATTGACATAATTCAACAAACTTCGTCTTCTGAGGAAATATGCGTACCAGCTGGTTTTGGTGTCTCTAGCTCATCTAGTCTCCGAGATCTAATCGTTCATACGGACGGACGGACAGACGGGTATGGCTCAATTGCTACCCGAGGTTCTTCTATGGCGCGACGAACCCGATGTGGTTTTAGGCCTGTATCGCTCGCCACCATTTCCAGGCTTTTTTGATTCTTTCGTAGTCATGGGATTTGCAAAGGAAATGACGGCTGACTGGTCCTTCGACTCCCTTGTATGGTAGTAGATGTCCACTTATGCTTCCATGCAAAGCGTCCTCAAAAACATGAGGGGCCGCCTTCTCACCTTAGCTCACCCCTGGAAAGGGGTATCTAGGGGCTAACCAGAGGGTACCTAGCGTAAAGCTGGAGATTGTGAGCTGCTTGGATCGGCCAGTTAGGGAATCGTACTTGGACAATCAGACAACTCTCCGCGTACCCAAAATACCTCCCCGACCCTCCCTAAACGAGGTTATGACAAGCAATTTAGTATAAAGGACTTGGGGTCTGTCACGTCTCCTTCGGACGATTACATGCATTGCACTAATCTAGTATACCCTTTGTACCTATAAGTAGAGGGTATAAAAACTTTGGCGCCAAGAAAACATTTTCAACGAAGCCGCCGCTGTGGAAAAACTTTGTTCCAAGCGGGTTGAGGGGTCGGTGGTGAGTAGAACAACGCCTATCTCTATCTCTATAAGTTGTAGACTCTCGTAGAGAAGACTCTCGTAGCATATTTGCATAAATTTTTGTCGACAAAACTTCAAGTTGCCTGGAACATTGGCAGACATCGACCAAGAAAAAAAGAGCAAAAAATTTATAAAATATGTTCAAGTTTTGCTTTTGAAGGTGGCATAAAATTAGCAACAATGCCACAAAGAGAGGGAGAGAGAGTCAGAGAGTAAGAGAGTAAGAGTGAAAACGTGGAGAGAGATATTGTATGCAAGAGAGTGACAGTTCAAAGTTGAAATCATGACAATTACTTTATAAAAGTTTTCGTTTTTTTTGCTATTTTGTGAAAGGTGCGCGGAGCAACTTGAGACAGGCCCCGGACCAGGTCTAGGGTCCGTGCCCAGGTTTGGGGTCCAGTTTTCTTCCGCACAAATTCAGGCTTAGGTCGCATGCAAATTGCCAGCCTCATAGGGGCAAGGGGTCTCAAAGAGAGCTGGGTGCGGAACTTCAGTATTCTGTCAAATTATGTATTATTATTTGCAAAATGTTTGCATTTTTCTTGCTCAGTTTTTCTGTGATTTATGCATAAACAAATTTCCCATGGCAGCTCTTTTTGTTGTTTTTGTAGTTGTTGTTGTTTTTGGTATTCATAATTTATTATAAGTTGCAGCTAGATTGACAGTTGGCTGTCAATTTGTCAAACTTTTATAGAAAACTTGCTGCATTTTGGCACAGTGTGACAACAACAGTTTGACATGCACTGCCAAATGTTGTAACAGCTGGTGAGGGGAAGGGGGAACAGCTTTGATTAGTTTTTTTTTTTGGAAATAAGTATTATATTTGATAAATTATTGGGGATGTAGGAAATGCTTAGGGTACTGTAAGCTGTAGAAGTATTAAAGGGTCTAGCTAGAGAAGATACTGGAAACTGCCTCAGAGACTTTCGAAAATTAATTTGGCTACTTTGCTTTGAGGCTACCTCAGAGTACCACTCGATATTTGATCGAAAAAATTTCTATTAATTTCTTTATATATTTAACAAGAAAATTTAATTTTCGGAAATTGAATTTTTTATCAAAAATTTGAATTTTAAGAAAAGGATCAAAGTAAAATTAAAAATTTTTTAATGTCTCAACTTTTTTACAAGCTTTCAAGTTGTATATTTTAGATATACAATTTAAAAATGATATAGCGTATAGAGAGATGTGGGTCAAAAAATGTTTAAGGCGGTCTTACTATGTAAGGGTTTCAAAAAATCGATTTTTTTTAAATTTTTTTCATCTAAATAGTGTTAGAAATACGCTGGTAAAAGGATTTAACTGTGGATGGGCTCGTTTGGCAGTGACAGAGCATTTTTCACAGTCACGCGCGGTCGCTTTTCGTGTTTCTGCTGCATATATTTTATTACGTTGTCAATCTTTAAACGTGTTTTTCCGAAAGTTCTTTTTAGAGGTGGGGTGAACGTTTTCGAAAAATCTGCCTGACCGATCTGGTCATACTAAACATTTTATCATCAGAAAACATGTCGCAACAGATAGACACGAGCTTTTTTTGAAATTCTTGTCCAAAAATTTTTAACAGCCTTGAATGGCAGAAAAAAGGTGCAAAAAAATTTTTTTTTTTTTTTCAAAATTCTATTATTATAAGAATTTTTTGAATTTTTGAAAAAGCTCGTGTCTATTCATAGCCAAGGGGATGAGAAAAATTAATTTTAAAAGTTTTTTGGTTTCTGATAATCTGATCGGTCAAAATCGTTCACTCCGAGCGGCCTGGACACTTTTGACGAGAACGCAATGAAGGACGTGTAGCGGTCACATACGTAATTTTTACGTAAAACCAAAAAAATTATTTAAAGTTCAATAATGAATGATAACAATACAAAAAACTGCTTCCCGAAATCATTTGTAGTTTTCTAGTAATCAATTTTGGAATATAGCGCTCGGAAATGAGGTATTACATTGGAAGACCCCCTTAAATGCTCAATTTTTAATAAATTTCTAAATGGATTTTTGAACAATTTTTTCAAAATTCAATAGACTATCAAAAAAATTATAGCTTTTAAAATATAGATTGATTAATGGTGTCCTCGTTTTGTTATCGGCTTGGAAAACTTAAACTGTTTGTGGCGATAACTCCAAAACCATTAAAAATTTTGGATATAGACCATTTATTTAATGTATGTGGAGCTTAATATACCTCTGTGTGAGTTATGGTCCAATTCCAATTAACACTTTTTTTTAATTTTTTCCAATTTTGGTAGGGAATATCTATATCATAAAAAAAACTGGGGAGGCTCAAACTTTCCAGAGAATTTATTCAATCCTTTACAAATACGTGTTTAACATTTCATCGTTCTAAAATAATTATTATAAAAGTGCCGAAGGCCTTTTGCTGCCAGTGCCTAGAATTTAGTTAAGTTAGTTTTAAATTTACTTAACTGTATTAAATAAATAAATAAATAAATTATTATAAAAATTACAAATTTTTGGTAAAACAGTAAGGCGGAAGAAAATTTGTATCTTCTAGATTATGATTGATTGGACTCGCTAAAGCACAATCAAAAATTAATCCCAAAAATTGCTAGGACAATTTCCAGTATCTTATTCTGCTAGATACTTTAAATATTTTTTGAAAGAAGTGGATAAGGATTTTTTTACGGAAGTTTATATAAAAAGACCGCTTTCAGAATTTCAATGCCATTAATTTGAATATTATTGCGTAACATAGTATTTAACCATATAATATATTATGCTTTAAATTATTATATTAAATATTTATATATACATATTTTTCACTCACTAATGACTGCTTTTATATTTATCTTTTCTTTACAGGTAAGCTGCATTTCATTTAAAAAAATGATAATCACATATCCTTGGGTAATATATTGTTTCTGATTTTTTTTAACCTCATTAAAAAGTGAAATTTCAGTAAATATTTAATTTTTTACGGTGCTCATTAGTTATGCAAAATAAACTATTGTTCTCTGTTGACTCTTTCGCGCTTCTATCTTTTTATGCGCGGTTGCCTGCGAATGGCAAAAATAATGCAAATGTTATATATAAAAAGTGAGCCCAATATTTGTTTACCAATATTTTTTTAATATTGAATAATAAGAGAGAGTAAACAATTAAGGCGCCAATTTATACTCTATTGAAAATATAATTTTTTATTTTGTTAACTATGAAGCAGGATACAATTTCCGGGGGTGTACATTGAAATCCAATTCTTTAATTTATAACTTGGAATGCAACTCCTCTGTTCATCGAGCTGCTCTGTAAACAAATTAATAAATGAAATGGTGCGTATATTGTGAGGCGCAGTTAAAAAATACTTTTTATTATTAATGTAGAGAGACGAATATTTGGATTTTCACAATATGTATGTGTATGTGTATGTATTAAATTTTTGTATTTAAAAATTGTCAAGTTTCACGTTTCTGGGTAGTACGATTAGGTTGATAGTAAATTTTATTCGATGGATTATTTTTTAATTGAAATAAATCATGCATTGATCGATTAGGAGACGGCATTCCCAATTTTCCTGCAGTAATAGTGGCAATATGCACACAAAAACCGATATTCATAAAAATGCGTATATCTCACGAACCAATATACACAGACACATCGAATAATAGGCTTAAAACCTCCATATTGACAACCTCTAACACACGCAAAAATTAGATTTGAATTTCATCGATGCGTTTATGAGAACACCAGTAACACGTAAAACATGACTTTATTTTGTATATAATGAAAACACCATAGTCATAAAAAGCGGGGACAAAATTACAAAAAAAAAACCCAAAACGATATTTTCATAAACAAACAAAATACAAAAAAATTTCTTTTCCTAAAAGCGTTTATCGATTTTATTGATATATCAGTCTGTATGTATTTTAAACATTTAAATTCAAAAAATGTACGAAACTATTGAAACTATTGAATGGATATGATCAAACTTTATTCTAAAGATTGTTATTTTTAAAACTATTTAATATATTACTTCAACTATGGTAGATAATATGTTTGTACACCTAGAACGATTACACTTTTTTTCTGATCTAAATATCCACGTTTAGCTTTCAACTCTTGTAGAATGATTCAAAGCATTCTGTTGACAAATTTTTCAAGAGCTGTTGGTTGCAGAGGTTGCAACGTCTTCTTTAATGCAATCCAGAGAGTTTCTTTCGAAGACAGACACTGTTTCCTGATTTGACGATCAAGTTCATCACAAGGAAGTTCGATTGGACTTAGATCAGGGGATAGGTTCGGCTACTCCATGATTTTTCACGTTCTTTCAATTTTTTTATTTTGCAGATAGGTGAGTGTTTTGGATCGTTGTCTTGCTTATTTGTTAATTCATGAATTTATGCTGCTGATAATTTTATAAACTTATTCGATAAACTTTAAACCACGCTTGAAGCTCTTTTCGAGCTCGCTAATCATAATTTTTCAAATGTCAGAAAACTTTTGCGCGGCAGTGTACATATAATAGAGTCGATTTGGAAAAAAAATAATTTATCACATAATAAAAAATCGGAATTCAAAATAAGTTTGCTCCAGCTCATATGAACTCTGAGATCTTGCGAACCAACAGAATTACTGTCACTTAATAAAAATGTATCATCTTCAAAGGAATTTTTTTTTTTTCACAACTATCGCATACTTCTCTGATCCAAGACCAAATTAAATTGCGCTGAGTTGCATTTCGAACTTAAGGAATTAACAACTTTCGAATGTTTCCCTGATCTAAGCCCCTTTTGAATAGCATTGAGTTGCATTTCGCCCAATTGTGAAAGCTAAATGTTCAAACCCAATTTCACTCAATCCGCTTAGACCCGAAAATCTCGCTCTACCCACTAAAGCCTTTTCAATCGCATTTCGACGCACTGCTTTGAAATAATTAAGATTTATTTCCCGTTCCGCCTCCTGTGATGCAACTCATCCAGTGACCCGTTTACACCGAACACTTACCAACTCATTTACTCACTGATTTACCCACTCACTTTCACTAATTCACTTTGTTGTTTGTCCTGGTTTTGTGCCGCCTTTAATGATTCCCATGTTGCTGTTTAACAACCACAACATGACACGGACTCGGACACGGACTGGGACACGGACTCGGACACATACTGCGAGGACACGCATTCGTAGGACAACAACAACAACTACAATAACAATAACGACATCGACAACTACATGGACAACTACATGGACATCGACACCTGTCCACACATAAAGTTTATGGCCCCGGCGTTGATGTTGGCTAAAATGCTCGTTTATACATCAAATATTTAAGGCGCTTTAATTTCGGCCAGGAGTAGCTTTTACAATAACAAAATAATCATGGGGACAAACAACTGTTGGGCATAACATTAGCAAAAATAACAAGAGTGAAAATGGGCAACAGTGGGCGTGGAGCTGGAGGAGGTGTACCCTGCAGCCAATTTTCGCAAACCAATTTGTTTATTTATGGAAACTTTAAGAACTAGTTCCAGAGAAAATCTTTTTTGAGGTAGGGTATTAATATTTTTTTGGAAATGTCAACATTTTTTTGTGGATTAGACTCACATGGGCCTAGATAACAAAATTCAGGGCTTTAGCTTTGAATATTATAGCAACTTTTGAGCGGGCTTAAATGAGATACTTTCAATCTCAAGTCGATTTTTGGGTTTTATCAAATCCAACTTAAACTGTAACTATTGTTTTTTATTATTCTTTGATGCTCTTAGATTCTATTTAGGGCAATTTCAAGTTAAATATTGTAGATATTGATAAATATTTTTCTTTTCTGAATCAACCCAAAAAAAGTCTTGCCTCAGAAATATTTGGTTTCAAATAAATTTCCCTTGCATTAGGATGCTATTTTGTGGATAATGTCCCTCCAAAGGTGCAAATCTGAGCTACAAATCAGCAAGGGAAATATAAGTAGATGGCGATAGTACGAAATTCGGATATGGAAGCACACAAAATCGTATCTAAATAAAATGGTTCGTTATGGTTTCTTCGTTTTTTTGAGCACAGTCATACAAATAAGAAGTGACTTACGGAACAAGAGCTCAGAAAATCGTTTCCTTATGTTTTGAGAATCGCTGAAGCTGCATCCAAGATCTAAAAAACCTCAATATGCGTACCAGCTATCAAACTACTTTGCATAAAGTTTATTTATTTCGGCTTCTGCGTACTGACGCGATAAAAGAGGAGGTTCTTTGAAATTTGGTCGAGAAAATCGACTTTTTTTGAACAAAAAATTAAAGCTACATAATCCTAGAATATGTGTACCAAAGGATTTTTAGATGTGATCGATATTTATAGAAATAGAGCGTCTTGAACGGCCCTAAGTCACGCTAAGGGACTTTCTAAGAGCTTTAAACTTGTTTTTTGAACCATGTTTTAATCAGAATTTCAAGATTTGTTCCGATTCTTTACATTTAAAGCACGTTTGAAAGGATAAATTTTTTGTATGGCTCACACCAGTGGCGGATCCATGGGGATACATCCCCCACCCCAAGTGTGCGAAAAATGGGTTGAAAATCTTTTACAAGCTAACTCTTCGAAGTGAAAACCCTCCCAAAGACCAAATCCTAGATCCGCACCTAGCTCATACTAACAATATTCATAAAAAATGATTAAATTTTTACTTTTAACAAGGTCAAATCACAAAAAAATATGAAAAACTAATATTTTTTTTCGAAAGTACACATATCAGTTAATGAGTCGTCAAAACTCATTCCGATTTAGTATAAGCCATAGAGAATTTAAATGAACAAAAAACATTTTTCATTTCTTTTTAACCCCCGACGCAAAAAGAGGGGTGTTATAAGTTTGACGTGTCTGTCTGTTTGTCTGTCTGTCTATGGCATCGTAGCTCCCGAACGCATGCAGTGATTTCAATTTAGTTTTTTTTTGTATTAAAGGTGACTTATGTGCGAGTGTTGTTAGACATGTTTGGTGAAAATCGGTTGAGCCGTTTAAAAGTTGTGGGGAGTAAAAAGTGGGGAGAAAAACATAAACTTTGTCCGATTGGCTTAAAATTTGGTCCTATTGTAGCTGACGACGTCACTGATTCGAATCTGAGGTTATTTTTGCTCTATCTCTTCTCGTTTAGAAGTAATGGCCATTTGAAGTTAAAAACATAAACTTTGTCCGATTGGCTTAAAATTTGGTCCTATTAAAGCTGACGACGCCACTGATTCGAATCTGAGGTTATTTTTTCTCTATCTCTTTGCGTTTTTGCTCTATCTCTTCGCGTTTAGAAGTTATGGCCATTTGAAGTTAAAACCATAAACTTTGTCCGATTGGCTTAAAATTTGGTCCTATTGAAGCTGACGACGCCACTGATTCTAATCTGAGGTTATTTTTGCTCTATCTCTTCGCGTTTAGAAGTTATGGCCATTTGAAGTTAAAAACATAAACTTTGTCCGATTGGCTTAAAATTTGGTCCTATTGAAGCTGACGACGCCACTGATTCGAATCTGAGGTTATTTTTTCTCTATCTCTTCGCGTTTTTGCTCTATCTCTTCGCGTTTAGAAGTTATGGCTCTTTGAAGTTAAAAACATAAACTTTGTCCGATTGGCTTAAAATTTGGTCCTATTGAAGCTGACGACGTCACTTATTCGAATCTGAGGTTATTTTTGCTCTATCTCTTCGCGTTTTTGCTCTATCGCGTTTAGAAGTTATGGCCATTTGAAGTTAAAAACATAAACTTTGTCCGATTGGCTTAAAATTTCATCCTATTGAAGCTGACGACGCCACTGATTCGAATCTGAGGTTATTTTTGCTCTTAGAAGTAATGGCCATTTGAAGTTAAAAGCATCAACTTTGTCCGATTGGCCTAAAATTTGGTCCTATTGAAGCTGACGACGTCACTTATTCGAATCTGAGGTTATTTTTGCTCTATCTCTTCGCGTTTTTGCTCTATCGCGTTTAGAAGTTATGGCCATTTGAAGTTAAAAACATAAACTTTGTCCGATTGGCTTAAAATTTCATCCTATTGAAGCTGACGACGCCACTGATTCGAATCTGAGGTTATTTTTGCTCTTAGAAGTTATGGCTATTTGAAGTTAAAAACATCAACTTTGTCCGATTGGCTTAAAATTTGGTCCTATTGAAGCTGACGACGTCACTTATTCGAATCTGAGGTTATTTTTGCTCTATCTCTTCGCGTTTTTGCTCTATCGCGTTTAGAAGTTATGGCCATTTGAAGTTAAAAGCATCAACTTTGTCCGATTGGCCTAAAATTTGGTCCTATTGAAGCTGACGACGCCACTGATTCGAAAATGTGGTTATTTTTGCTCTATCTCTTCTCGTTTAGAAGTTATGGCCATTTGAAGTTAAAAGCATCAACTTTGTCCGATTGGCCTAAAATTTGGTCCTATTGAAGCTGACGACGCCACTGATTCGAATCTGAGGCTATTTTTGCTCTATCTCTTCTCGTTTAGAAGTTATGGCCATTTGAAGTTAAAAACATCAACTTTGTCCGATTGGCTTAAAATTTGTCTGTCTGACTGTCTGTCTGTCTGTGGCATCGTAACTCCCGAACGCATGCAGTGATTTCAATTTATTTTTTTTTTTGTATTAAAGGTGACTTATGTGCGAGTGTTCCTAGACATGATGAAAATCGGTCGAGCCGTTTAAAGTTGTGGGAGTGAAAGTGGGGAGAATGCGTAAAAAAAAGCAAACGAGCTTGACCTTAAATGTAATCTATACCTTAACAAGAATCTAAATTATAGTAAGTATATTATAATATACTAAAGTCTAACTTAACCTAACCTACCTATAAAAAGTATGAAATAAAAAATTAAATTAAAAATTTAAAAAACCCCGAACTTGTAATTTTCATTTAAAAAGTGAAAAATAAAAGAAACTTAATGTTAAAGTACCTAAGAATCTATTAATAATTCTAAAAAAATACGTCGCGTTGGGGGACCGCTCCTAAACTAACAATTTAAATACAAATAGTCTAATTAAGCAACAAAGATTAACTTAAAAACAAAATTAAGAAAATACTTCAAAAACTTTCCTAGTCAACGACGTCTGCCCTCGCGTGTCCCCCAACGCGACGTATTTTTTTTAGAATTATTAATAGATTCTTAGGTACTTTAACATTAAGTTTCTTTTATTATTTTTCACTTTTTAAATGAAAATTACTTAAGTTCGGGGTTTTTTTAAATTTTTAATTTAATTTTTTACTACAAGAGCCTGGAGAACTGAAATTCGAGGACGATGTTCTGCATGCAGAGGCAGACAAGAGGCGCCATTTTGAATTTCCTCGAGATAAAAATGTCCAATTATTGTACATAAAAATTGTGTTTATCAATCAAAACAGGAAGTTTGTATGTTCTTTCATTATTCCAAATATAATTCCCAAACTTCGCCTTCTTTTTGGTCAAATTTGAAAGAAGCTTCCCTTAAGAGTCTGCAACTCAGTGGAATTATAGTTCGAATTTATCGAACATATTTAGAAAGACAGTTCAGGGGCTAGTGCAAAGCATGCAGGAAGCGGTTACCTTTAGTTTAATCGAGTATCTATCCATATTGGATTTGAATATTGTTGTCATTATATATTGACAAAATTTAAGAAAACAGTTCTGAGGTTAATGCAAAGCGTGCAGGTAGCGGAGTCCTTTGGCTCAGTCGAGTGTCTATCCCTGTTGGTATAGGGTGTTTAAGAGTGTGTCAGTTTAGTATAAATTACGTAAAATGCGGCGAATATTAATAATATTATTAGTCATTATTTAATGAATAAATTCTAAAGGACAATTCGGTGAGCGGAGCCCTTTAGTTTAGTTGAGCTTCGACCCATGTTAATATATTTAAGAACATGTCAATTCAGTGAAAATTAAGCAAAATGCAATGAATATTATTTTCATGATTTATTTTAAAAATTCTCCAAGACAGTTTATTCGACCCATTTTGAAATAGGGCATTTGAGAGTCTGGCACTTCAGTGGAAATCAAGCAAAATGGGAGGAATATTATAGTCATGATTTAACGAAAATATTCTAGAAGAGAGTTTTGGGGAGCGGAGCCCTTTAATTTAGTCGAGCGATGACCAATATGCATATAGGGTACTTAAAAGTCTAGTAATTCAGTGGAAATAAAGCAAAATGCGACGAATATTATAGTCATGAATTATCGAAAAAATTTTACAGATAGTTCGGGGGAGTGGAGCCCTTTAGTTTAGTCGAGCGTCGACCAGGCAGTGGAAATTAAACAAAATTCGACGAAAATTATAGCCATGATTTATCGAAAAAATTCTAGAAGTCAGTTTGGGGGAGCGGAGCCCTTTAATTTAGTCGAGCGATGACCAATATGGATATAGGGTACTTAAAAGTCTGGTAATTCAGTGGAAATAATGCAAAATGTGACGAATATTATGAAGTCGGGCGTCGATCATTTGGATACAGCGCATTTGAC
>JBAMAX010002740.1:0-44673 GCA_037043745.1 Chymomyza amoena | reverse complement strand
CAGCGAAAGCTGGACGTCAAAAAGCTGCGATCGCAACGAGACGCCGAGTTATTCTCCGCTCAACTCTCAGACAAGCTCCGTCAATCCCCATCTACCTCCGATGACGTTGGTGGACTATGGGCCAACATCTCCCACTCCCTACGCGCTACAGCGGAATCCGTCCTTGGTTTCGAGCGCCCACCAAAACGAAACCAATGGTATGATGAGGAGTGTCGCGCGGCCACTGTAGCGAAAAACGCCGCCTACAAACGTACGCTGCAGACTGCCGCTACGCGAGCCATCGTCGAGGAATACAGGGAGAAGAGAAGGGAGGAGAGACGCCTTTTCAGACGCAAGAAGAGGGAGCAGGAAAGGCGTGAGCGTGAGGAAATCGAGATGTGTAGGCGCAGGAATGATGCTCAAAAATTTTTCAAGAACGTCAAGCGTCTGACGGAAGGTTTTAAGCCCGGAGCATCAGCCTGCAGGGACGAAAGCGGCAACTTGGTGACAGATGCGCAAGGGGTGCTGAGGTTATGGAGACATCACTTCTCTATGCTATTGCGAGGCGACGACGGCACCAATTCCGCCACTAGAGAAGTAAGTGAACCGGCACCAATCGACGACGACGGCGTGGAGATCCCGCCGCCCAGCCATGACGAGGTCAGGGTCGCAATACAGCGACTCAAAAACAACAAAGCCGCTGGCCCTGATGGCCTTCCTGCTGAGTTGTTTAAGGCCGGAGGCGATGAGCTGGTCGGGTGCATGCACCAGCTCATCAGCAGAATATGGCTGGAGGAAGCTATGCCCAGCGATTGGAACCTCAGTGTCCTCTGTCCTGTCCTGAAAAAGGGAGACCCCACTATCTGCGCCAACTACAGGGGTATAAGCCTTCTCCCTATTGCATATAAGGTCCTTACGAGCGTACTGTGTGAAAGACTGAAGCCACTCGCAAAGGCACTGATTGGACCTTATCAGTGCGGCTTTAGACCTGGCAAGTCCACCGTAGACCAGATATTCACACTGCGCCAAATCCTGGAAAAGACCCACGAACATCAAGTCGACACTCACCACCTGTTCGTCGACTACAAAGCAGCTTTCGATAGCCCAATAAGGGATCGCGTATATGCCGCAATGTCTGAGCTCGGTATCCCTGCGAAGCTGATAAGGCTTTGCAGAATGACGTTGAGTAATTCCTGCAGCTCCGTCAAGGTAGGAAGGGACCTCTCCGAGCCTTTTGATACCTTGCGAGGTTTCAGACAAGGTGACCCCTTATCATGCGACCTCTTCAACTTCGTCATGGAGAGCGTCCTGCGGAAGGCCGGCGTACATCGCACTGGCACTATCTTCTACAAGAGTGTCCAGCTCCTTGCGTACGCCGACGACATCGACATCATTGGGCGTACCAAGCGAGATGTCACCGCGGCCTTCAGTGCTATTGAACGGGAGTCTGCGAAAATGGGTCTGGCGGTAAATGAGGGTAAAACGAAATATATGCTGTCGTCAAGTAGGGACGTGCGGCGGCTTGGGTCCCAGATTACGGCCGACAGCTATACTTTCGATGTTGTCAAGGAATTTATATACCTTGGCACCGCCGTTACCACCGACAACGATGTCAGCCTGGAGTTCAAGCGCAGAATAACTCTTGCCAACAGGTGCTATTTCGGTCTCAATAGGCAATTGAGTAGTAGAGACCTCTCTCGCGCGACAAAAATATCACTCTACAAGGCACTCATCCTTCCAGTGCTTCTTTACGGCGCGGAAGCCTGGACCGTGTCGCTAACTGATGCAGCTGCCTTGGGAGTTTTCGAGAGGAAAGTACTGCGCAAAATCTTTGGTCCGATTCGAGTTGGCGATGACTACCGCATCCGCACCAACCAGGAGCTGTATGAGCTCTTCAACGACATGGACGTTGCTCAGCGTATCAACATCCAGCGGCTTCGCTGGCTCGGACATGTCGTTAGGATGGACGAGGATGCTCCAGTTAAACGTGTGTTCGATGCGGTAGTCAGCGGCCGTCGGCGGAGAGGACGACCGTGTCTCCGTTGGAAAGACCAAGTGGAAGGGGCCCTGTCTTCGCTCGGTGTGACCAACTGGAGAAGGCGCGCGCAATGCAGAGGCGCCTGGAGAGACGTTTTAAGGCAGGCCGTAACCCGGTAATCGGGTTGGTATGGCCACATAAGATAAGAAGAATCGATTGACCAATATATTTTGATTCTTTTCAAATTAACAGAAACTTACGCAAATAAAATCTATAAATAGGGCATAATAAATTCGGCCACTCAAGCTTAAAATTTTTATTTCATATATTCTTTTTTTTTTTTTTTTGAATACGTTGATGATTTGCCGTAGTTGTAAGTGCCTGGTTTATGGAATATGCTGGCGGTTTGACTCTCCCGACTGACCCGCTTACCTTTGGCTCTATCTATCTTTAGATATCGCTATCTCAGACAATATGTTCTGTTGCATATAGTATAAAAACCAAAACAAAAAAGAAAATTAAAAACAAAATTGTAAAAAACACAATAGACAACCCGCACAATATTGCGTTCTCTGGCAAGGATTTCTTTTCGCATATTGTTTTAAAATTTATTTATGATATATGGCACTAAAAAATGCAATTGATTGCTGCTGAAAATAATATTAAATGAAAGTTTTGTAAGCCACTTTACCAGTTTTTCATAAAAGACCATAATTTCGAACAATAAATTTAATATAATATTCATTTAAGTGATTTTGTTTTTACATTTAAAGTGAGGTTGTAGGGAGAACTCAGAATAAATAATAAATATATGAATTTCTAAGAAGTTCTCATAAGAAACGCAGTTTAATTTTGTAGATCCAAGTTTGAGGAATGCATACGAACGAAACAAAATTGGACCATAACCATATTTTTAGGGTTAAAGCTGAAATCCGTTGAGCCAATTTTGAAAGACGATTCGGATGCAGCCGAAATTGCTGCATAAAAAAAATTTATCCAAATCTTGTTTATGGTTATGCAAATTGAAAATAAAGTAGGTAATGAATCATAAAACGAAGTATTTTTTACTCTTCTCACATACCGACTTCTCTCACCAAATAATTTGAATATATTTTTATACCCTGTACCGTATGGTACTAATTATACCCTGTACCGTATGGTACTAAGGGTATATTAAGTTTGTGCAAGCCGAAAATATATGTAACATATAGAAGGAGACGTCGGAGACACCCCAAAGTTACCTAAAATATGATCAGGGTGAATAGAGAAGTCGATATACCCATGTCCGTCTGTCCGTCTGTCCGTCTGTCCGTCCGTCCGTCTGTCCGTCTGTCCGTCCGTCCGTCCGTCCGTCCGTGTGAACGCCTAGATCTCAGAGATGGTAAGAGCTAGAGTTACCAAACTTTCACATTAGATCCCATATTATTCCATAGGAGGCAAGTTTATTTTATTTTTTTGATATCGGGGATAAATTATATAGCTCCCATGGGGGTGTTTGAGACGACCTCGACAAAAAAAAGCGTTTCAGATGAATAATTCGTTTGTTTATGAATATATCGTAACGAAATTTGGCATTCGAAAGTTTTTATAGTTCCCAATCACTGTACCAAATTTGATCAAAATCGGTTGACTATATCATATAGCTCCCATAGGACCGATCGGCCAAAATAACTTTTTTAAAGAAAAATTCGCTACATTTCGTTTTTTAATAAAGATATCCTAACCAGATTTGGCGTTTGGAAATTTTTTAGACCACTTAAGCAATGTGCCAAATTTGAACAAAATCGGTTGACTATATCATATAGCTCCCATAGGTCCGATCTTCCAAAAAATCGATTTTTTAACAAAATTTGTTGTGTTTCGTTTGTTTGTTAAGATATTGGGATCAAATTTGACATTCGTGAGTATTTTATAGTTCCTAAGCACTGTACCAAATTTAATCCTAATCGTTTGACTAGATCATATAGCTCCCATAGGACCAATCGGTCCAAAAACACGTTTTTTATACAAAATTCGATGTGTTTTGTTTGTTTGTAAAGATATTTGAAATAAATTTGGCATTCATATCTTTTTAAAGGTATCTAAGCACTGTGTCAAATTTTAATTGAAATCGGTTGACTATATCATATAGCTCCCATAGGAACGATCGGTCAAGAAAAAAATTTTTGCTTAAAAATTCTTCTGTTTTTGGTTTTTTGTGAAGAAATCTGACTTTATTACAAGCTAGTGGTACAGGGTATCCTAAAGTCGTTCGCGCCCGACTTTACGTCCGCCATTTTTTATACAAAATTCGTTGTGTTTCGTCTGTTTGTAAAGATGTTACAACTAAACTCGGCATTCAGATCTTTTTTAAGGTATTAAAGCACTGTGTCAAATTTAATCGAAATCGGTTGACTATATCATACAAATAGCTCCCATAGGTCCGATCTTCCAAAAAATCGATTTTTTAACAAAATTTGTTGTGTTTCGTTTGTTTGTTAAGATATTGGGACCAAATTTGACTTTCGTGAGTATTTTATAGTTCCTAAGCACTGTACTAAATTTAATCCAAATCGGTTGACTAGATCATATTACTCCCATAGGACCAATCGGTCCAAAAAAAACGTGTTTTATACAAAATTCGTTGTGTTTCGTCTGTTTGTAAAGATGTTACAACTAAACTCGGCATTCAGATCTTTTTTAAGGTATTAAAGCACTGAGTTAAATTTGATCGAAATCGGTTGACTATATCATATAGCTCCAAAAAATAGTCAAAAAATTCTTCTGTTTTTGGTTTTTTGTGAAGGAACCGGATTTTATTGCAAGCTAGTGGTACAGGGTATCCCAAAGTCGTCCGCGCTCGACTTTACGTACGCCATTTTTATAAATTGCTAATCTAAAATAATTATTTTTTAAAATTTATTTTGATATAATTACAGAAGTTAATACTTAATAATTGTAAATTTTTAATAAAGTAAGTTTTTTGACGTGACAACGTCTTAAATTAGGTTTGTATGGGAGGCACCATTGAAAAAGTATAACGATAACCGTAACGATAAGTCTAGCGATAAATAATCGTAACGATAAGTGGCATTAAGTGGCATAAGTTGGCAGCACCAAACTGGCACTGCTCAAAGCGGTGGCTATTTTTAGTTTTGAGTGAGCGCAACTGAATAACTATTTTATTTTTGGTTTGCGCTCTGCTCTTATCTATAAACGAACCAGCGACTTTTTGTGAATCGCAGCAACAAGCAACGCACAGCGTCAGCCGCACCGCTTAGCGCTCAGCACCAAACCGGCACTGCTCACAGCTGTGGCTATTTTTAGTTTTGAGTGAGCGCAACTGATTAACCCCAGCGGCGCATAGCCTCTGCGGTCTGCCGAAATACTGCATTACCTCCGCAGAAAACGTAATTGATTACAAGCGCTGCATTTCGTTTGAGGGATTGTAAGCGGAGGCAAATAGAAAAGCAGTGATCTGCCAAAAATCTGCATTACAACTGCGGAAAAAGTAATGCACAAATAGAAACTCGCACTGCGCTACCTTAGCAACACAAAATTTTGTTATTTTGTTTGCATGCTAACAAGCATAGTTCGGCCTTTCTTCTGTCAAACCATTCGTTTATACCTTTTTATTTATTATCTACTGCCGAGAAAATTTTATTTTATTAAGAGATACGAAAACGTAAAGTCTGACAACTCGTTTCATAATTTCATGAAATATACGTATAATCTTGATTGCGTATCAAACGTTTCTAAGTCAACTACGTTAAAAGAAACAACCATCGACTTGACTTTCGCAAGACACATTACAGCAGAAACACTTCCTTTCATTTCCTATTTCTCCTATCATCGTCCTATCCTCAACAAAATCACTCAAATAGGAATTATTATTGTGCAATTTAATAATATTCATATCAATAAATATTCTACCGAGAAAAAGACGTTGTCACGTAAAATCTTCGCCCGTAAAACCGACTTTACAGGCAACAGTTTTTTTTGTATTATTTTTAACCCCGACGCAAAAGAGGGGTGTTATAAGTTTGACGTGTCTGTCTGTTTGTCTGTCTGTTTGTCTGTCTGTCTATGGCATCGTAGCTCCCGAACGCATGCAGTGATTTCAATTTAGTTTTTTTTGTATTAAAGGTGACTTATGTGCGAGTGTTGTTAGACATGTTTGGTGAAAATCGGTTGAGCCGTTTAAAAGTTGTGGGGAGTAAAAGTGGGGAGAAAAACATCAACTTTGTCCGATTGGCTTAAAATTTGGTCCTATTGTAGCTGACGACGTCACTGATTCGAATCTGAGGTTATTTTTGCTCTATCTCTTCTCGTTTAGAAGTAATGGCCATTTGAAGTTAAAAACATAAACTTTGTCCGATTGGCTTAAAATTTGGTCCTATTAAAGCTGACGACGCCACTGATTCGAATCTGAGGTTATTTTTTCTCTATCTCTTTGCGTTTTTGCTCTATCTCTTCGCGTTTAGAAGTTATGGCCATTTGAAGTTAAAAACATAAACTTTGTCCGATTGGCTTAAAATTTGGTCCTATTGAAGCTGACGACGCCACTGATTCTAATCTGAGGTTATTTTTGCTCTATCTCTTCGCGTTTACAAGTTATGGCCATTTGAAGTTAAAAACATAAACTTTGTCCGATTGGCTTAAAATTTGGTCCTATTGAAGCTGACGACGCCACTGATTCGAATCTGAGGCTATTTTTTCTCTATCTCTTCGCGTTTTTGCTCTATCTCTTCGCGTTTACAAGTTATGGCTATTTGAAGTTAAAAACATAAACTTTGTCCGATTGGCTTAAAATTTGGTCCTATTGAAGCTGACGACGCCACTTATTCGAATCTGAGGTTATTTTTGCTCTATCTCTTCGCGTTTAGAAGTAATGGCCATTTGAAGTTAAAAACATAAACTTTGTCCGATTGGCTTAAAATTTGGTCCTATTGAAGCTGACGACGCCACTGATTCGAAAATGTGGTTATTTTTGCTCTATCTCTTCTCGTTTAGAAGTTATGGCCATTTGAAGTTAAAAGCATCAACTTTGTCCGATTGGCCTAAAATTTGGTCCTATTGAAGCTGACGACGCCACTGATTCGAATCTGAGGCTATTTTTGCTCTATCTCTTCGCGTTTAGAAGTAATGGCCATTTGAAGTTAAAAACATAAACTTTGTCCGATTGGCTTAAAATTTGGTCCTATTGAAGCTGACGACGCCACTGATTCGAAAATGTGAGTTATTTTTGCTCTATCTCTCTCTCGTTTAGAAGTTATGGCTATTTGAAGTTAAAAACATAAACTTTGTCCGATTGGCTTAAAATTTGGTCCTATTGAAGCTGACGACGCCACTTATTCGAATCTGAGGTTATTTTTGCTCTATCTCTTCGCGTTTAGAAGTAATGGCCATTTGAAGTTAAAAACATAAACTTTGTCCGATTGGCTTAAAATTTGGTCCTATTGAAGCTGACGACGCCACTGATTCGAAAATGTGGTTATTTTTGCTCTATCTCTTCGCGTTTAGAAGTAATGGCCATTTGAAGTTAAAAACATAAACTTTGTCCGATTGGCTTAAAATTTGGTCCTATTGAAGCTGACGACGCCACTGATTCGAATCTGAGGCTATTTTTGCTCTATCTCTTCTCGTTTAGAAGTTATGGCCATTTGAAGTTAAAAACATCAACTTTGTCCGATTGGCTTAAAATTTGTCTGTCTGACTGTCTGTCTGTCTGTGGCATCGTAACTCCCGAACGCATGCAGTGATTTCAATTTATTTTTTTTTTGTATTAAAGGTGACTTATGTGCGAGTGTTCCTAGACATGATGAAAATCGGTCGAGCCGTTTAAAAGTTGTGGGGAGTGAAAGTGGGGAGAATGCGTAAAAAAAAAGCAAACGAGCTTGACCTTAAATGTAATCTATACCTTAACAAGAATCTAAATTATAGTAAGTATATTGTAATATACTAAAGTCTAACTTAACCTAACCTACCTATAAAAAGTATGAAATAAAAAATTAAATTAAAAATTTAAAAACCCCCGAACTTAAGTAATTTTCATTTAAAAAGTGAAAAATAATAAAAGAAACTTAATGTTAAAGTACCTAAGAATCTATTAATAATTCTAAAAAATACGTCGCGTTGGGGGACCGCTCCTAAACTAACAATTTAAATACAAATAGTCTAATTAAGCAACAAAGATTAACTTAAAAACAAAATTAAGAAAATACTTCAAAAACTTTCATAGAATTACTTCAAAAAATTTGCATGTAAGATACGACCGTCAACGACGTCTGCCCTCGCGTGTCCCCCAACGCGACGTATTTTTTTTAGAATTATTAATAGATTCTTAGGTACTTTAACATTAAGTTTCTTTTATTATTTTTCACTTTTTAAATGAAAATTACTTAAGTTCGGGGTTTTTTAAATTTTTAATTTAATTTTTTGTTAGTTAATATTAAATTATTTAAGTTTTAATAATTTTTTATAATAACAAAACTTAACATTGTCTTTCTCACAACAAATAAATTAAGAACATTTAACAAACCACAATGGAAACTTGTTGTTTTTTTATGTATATATTTTTATTATTATTACTCACTAAATTTACTTATTACGTAATAACAGAAAGATTGTATATAAAACATGAAAAACAAATACTACTTAAACAAAAAAACTATTTAGTTTTTTAGTTACTTTTAACAATTTTTTTCTTATATTTTCTGCCAGCTGGCGTTAAAACGAAAGATCGTTTCTTTTGATACAAAAACTTTTTGGACACGGCTGCCTTAATAGTTTTCCTTAACAGATTCTTAAACCGTTTTTCCTCTATTATTACTTGGCCTGTGTTTTTTAAATAATTAAATATTGCTACCGCAGAAGAGCCCTTTCGACTCTTTATGGCTTTAATGGCGTCCAGCACCAATTCCAGCCTTTTATCTGGCAACAAGGCTTTAGGAAGCCGAGAAGTTTTGAGTTGCGAAGTATTTTCAACTTTAATCTCAGACATTTTTGCAACTTTCCGAAAGACAGACACAACAAAACTAACTAAGAATTTTTCTAAAGTACCAAGTCTGGTTCGTAATAATTACTTCACTCTGCTTTTTGCAGATTTGTTAAAACTCTCAGTCTCTTTGTAGCGGTAAACACCAACACAGTACGTTATAATAGCAACAGTACAGCTTAACTGAAGTTGGTATGCCCTTACAATAAAAACTTTTCTCAAACAATACACCAAAAAAAAAACAATATTTTTTATATCCTGTACCGTATGGTACAAAGGGTATATTAAGTTTGTGCAAGCCGAAAATGTGTATAACATATAGAAGGAGACGTCGGAGACACCCCAAAGTTACCTAACATATGATCAGGGTGAATAGAGAAGTCGATATACCCATGTGCGTCAGTCCGTTTGAACGCCTAGATCTCGGAGATGGTAAGAGCTAGAGTTACCAAACTTTCACATTAGATCCCATATTAATCCATAGGAGACAAGTTTAGTTTATTTTTTTGATATCGGTGCTAATTTATATAGCTCCCATAGGGGTGTTTCAGACGACCTCGAAAAAAAAATTTTTTTTTTTGAATAATTCGTTTGTTTATGAAGATATCGTAACCAAATTCGGTATTCGTTTTTATAGTTCCCAATCACTGTACCAAATTTCATCAAAATTGGTTGACTATATCATATAGCTCCCATAGGACCGATCGGCCAAAATAACTTTTTTAAAGAAAAATTCGCTATATTTCAATTTTTAATAAAGATATCGTAACCAGATTTGGCGTTTTGAAATTTCTTAGAGCACTTAAGCAATGTGCCAAATTTCAACGAAATCGGTTGACTATAACATATAGCTCCCATAGGGCCGATCTTCCAAAAAATCGATTTTTTAACAAAATTTGTTGTATTTCGTTTGTTTTTTAAAATATTGCGATCAAATTTGGCACTTATAAGTTTTTTATTGTTTTTAAGCATTATACCAAATTTGGTTACGATATCTTCATGAACAAACGAATTATCCATCTAAAACTTTTTTTTTGTCGATGGAATTTTAATTTCCTTGTTTACAATAAGCGTCGTAACTTAAACATTTATCAACCGACTTTAATAAACCATTACTTTTCTTACTCAGAACTAATATTTCTTTAAGATTAAATGTAAAAAAGTAATAAAGTTTTAGCAAAATGTTATATAAAAATGACTTCAAAGTGTGAAAATCTAAAAAAAAAAGTGTAAATCTTAGATAAGTTTTAAAAAATCTCGTAGTTGCTTTGTATAAAGTATAAACAAGTGAATATCATCTTAAAGCTTGAATCTTTTTCTTTCCAAAGCCGTAAAGCAATCGAAAATCGGTTGAAAAATGGCGACGTTGTGATAGTGGGAGTGATCGCAGTACCCGAAAAACGGTTTTTAAGCGATAACTTGCGATTTTGGGGGTGTTAGACAATTTTGAAACACACTATCGTGATCTACTCGTCATGACCTACAATGTACACTAGGTCACTTGAAAAGTTCTTTTATTTTTTTCGATTTTGTAGAACAGTGTAATTAATAAATATTCATTTTGTAACCTAAAAATTTTCTTGTACTTCATTTTAAAATTAGGGAAACTTCCTTTTTGAATACCCCTCGTAGTTCCTAAGCACTGTACTAAATTTAATCCAAATCGGTTGACTAGATCATATAGCTCCCATAGGATCAATCGGTCCAAAAACACGTTTTTTATACAAAATTCGATGTGTTTCGTTTGTTTGTAAAGAAATTTAAACTAAATTCGGCATTCAGATATTTTTTAAGGTATTTAAGAACTGTGCCAAATTTTATTGAAATCGGTGGACTATATCATATAGCTCCCATAGGAACGATCGGTCAAAAAAAAATTCAAGAATGTTGCGCTTTTTTGGTCCTACAAGATAGACTGCACCTAAATCAAGATGTATTAATTTCGATCAAAAATAAAATATAATTGACATTTATAGGGTCACGATATTTAAAAAAATTTTGTTTTTTTTTCTTCTATGCGCTCCTTCTATCAGAGGGACACGAATTAAGGACCTACTCAATACGTGACCTTCTAATTGCTTGATTAGCTTCGGCAGTTTTAGACATAAGTAAAAAATTTCGTGAGTCGGATACTCACGACTATAGCTTTCTCAAATTTATAGAGTTTAAGAAAACTGCAGATTTTTTTCAAAAGATCGCGATCCAAGTTGGCAACAGGACTTTTAAAAACTAAAATTTCATTTTTTTTTTTTAAGTATGTCCCTTAAATATGTCAATTACCATTTTTTTAAAACACATGTTTTCATACGTTCTTATTTTGTGTAAATAAAAATCAAATCGATTTAGGGGAACAATGTTAAACAAAAATAAAAAAACACTTTCTAAAAGTTTTTTTAAAGAAAATTATGAAAAAAAATGATTTTTTGTCAAAAGGTATTAAAAATTATAATACATTTTTATAATATGATTGGATATTCATATGATAAAAAAAATATATTTATTTTGTACGTGAATATAAAAATATTAATATTGCACAACAAGCGATTTTTTTAATTATTTCCATTAAATGAAATTTCATTAAAAATGTAAAAAAGTTTAAAAATTAAACTAAATTAAACACTCTTAATAAAGAAAGTAGCACATCAATCGATACGAAATTTGTTTCACGAGAAAACGAATAACTGAAAAAAAGTGCCCAAAAACATATTTTTCGAAAAAATCATGAAAAGGAGCTTTTGATCCATTAATTTTTGCGTAAACTAATATAGTTTAATTTGAAAAATGTTGGCATGTTTTAAAAAAAGGACTCTTAATGATAATAAGAGAACTATGAATTATTTTTGAGGACTACATAGTATTAAGAACATTCGCTACGGACATAGTTCAATAGGACAGGGGCTCTCTGACGAAATTGACTATGTCATACCGCACCTACAATTTGTGAAAAGGGTAAAGGTGACGATGGAGGAAGACGGCTGGCGTAAAGGCCTTATACCCAGTCACAATACCTATAACCTATTTACTGACGGCTCAAAGATGGAAAATGCCCATTGGTGCTGGAGTTTACTGCTCCGAGCTTAATGTAAGTCAAAGTTACAGGCTTCCGGACCATTGCAGCATCTTCCAGGCTGAAGTATTCGCCGCAATGAAGGCGGCTGAGCTGGCATGCACCAACACTTCAACTGGAACAAAGATTAACCTCTTTATAGACAGTCAAGCCGCTATCAAGGCTATTGTATCGCACTGTACATCCTCCTTCCACGTCCTTGAATGCCAGGCAGTCATCCAGAGATTAGCTGCGGCTCGTAAACTGCATATCTACTGGGTGCCTGGACATAAAGGCATAATGGGGAATGAAAAGGTGGATGCAATTGCCAAAAGCGGTGACCGATCAAACATCTTAACGCTATGCTGGAGTGCAACATGAAGCGCAGAGCTGAAGCTAGATGGAAAAATCTAGACAGCTGTTACACAGCGAAAATCATGCTGGCTCAGTACGGCAGAAATCAAAGTAACTTTATAATGAAACTCTCACGCACTGAATGCAGAACCATCACGGGTGTGCTAACAGGACACTGCCTCTTAGCGAAGCATGCGCATAGGATGGGGCTAACGGCAATCGAATCATGCAGGATCTGCAGGGATCCGGAAGTCCCTGAGACCCTAGCACACGTACTCTATGACTGCCCAGCCATCTCTAGACAACGTTTGACCACCCTAGGAGAACCAGCGTTTGTCGGTCTAGAAGAGGTGGCCAGGCTGCAAGTTGGGCGGCTACTTAATTTCGCTAAAAAAGTAAAATTTTTAACCGACCATCACTATGCGTAATAACCTCAAATCTGGCACAGCTAAGGACCAAAAGGTCTATGCTAGGCTGCACTCTGTTGTGGCCGGCCAGTGTAACTTAACCTAACCATATGTTTGCAAAACATATGATGCAAAATTTCTGCAATAAGAACTAAAAGTTCAATGGCCTCAAAACCAAAAGTGACTACCAACAAAAAAATAGCATCAGAGGGAGAAAACGAAGCTGACGCTAGCTAAGTAGCACAATTGATGAGCAAATCAGTCTGCCGCCGGAGAGAGACATGCGTACCTCGAGGCGTTGAGCCCAAGAAAAAATTATAATTCAATAATATAAAACAGTGCTTAAAAAATGCCATATACATATACCTACATATACATAGGGTAAAAAATCCGTCCCCTGAAAATATTATTAAAATTCGAAGTAGTAACGGCGTGGGTGTGTGTGGCAAAAATTTAAAACCGATTAAAATTCAGAAAAAAAAAAATCACATATATTAAGAAAATATATGTAATAATTATAATAATAATAATAATTTTAGGTATAATAATAAGAAATATTTTTTTTGTTTAAAAGAATGGAAAGTAACTAAATCAAGTTGACTAAATATGCAATACAAAACAAACGAAAAGTTTAACATAATAATTAGTCAAAGACCAGTCAGCCTGTCACTTTGACAGATGCAAAATGCAGTGGCTCATTTGAACCAGTTTTTCACAATCCCATGCGTTCCTCTCAGATGTGCTCAGTGTAAAAAGCCTAATAGAAACCACTTAAAAATCGATTTAATATATTCATGCATGCTGTTTTTTGCAAAATCGATATACTATCACAGCAGTGCTGGAAAATACTGTCAAATCAACTCACATGTATGAAGCTCTTCAAGTCGGCTTCATTATTTGTGAAATTGTCGTACGTGCTCATTGCTTAGAATTTCTTATTTGTGTGTAAAACTTCGAAACTTGTTAATTATAGTACACTAGTCGGCATATTTATTTTGACATAACGATGCCTCAGTTTCTTTAACTATCCTTTCCCTTTTCAAGAGAAAACCAAACTTAATTTTTATTTATTATTGTTAAGTAAAGTGTATTAAATTATAAATATAACAATTTTTAATTTTTAATCTTGATTTAGACTTTTTTTTTTAATTAAACTAAAAATAGAGAAATTCAATAGATGGCATAAGTATTTTGACAAAATGTTGTTAATCAACTTAAAATATGATTATGTTTTAAAAATTCAATTATAACTTAAAATTAATAAAAAATATATTTGCCTTTGGTATCTAGGACCTTTTGGAGGCGGTTTAGAACGGAGTCCACCAAGATTTGGAGATATTTCAATGGAATACTTTTCCACTCCTTTGTGACCTCAGTGATTGTTTCGTCTCTTGTCCTTGTTATATCGGCGGTTCTCTTTCGCTTTATTAGCGACCACACATTTTCAATAATGTTTAAATCTGGACTTTGGGGCGGCCAATCCAGGGTTTTCACACCAACTTCTCTTAAGAATGTGGTAATCATTCTTGCCTTGTGGCAAGGAGCGTTGTCCTGCTGGAGAATAAATTCTTCCCCGATCAGTCTGTCGCCGGAGGGACAAGCAAAATCGTTTAGTGTTCTAAGATATTGATTTTGGTTCATAGAACCGTCAATGGGCACCAAGTCTCCCACTCCATTATAAGAAACGGCTGCCCAGAACATAACGCTCCCACCTCCATGGCTCACTTTTTGACACACAGGTGCATTTTTTTTACGATAATTTTTGTTTAATCGTACAAAAACTTTTTTTTTCGAGCAGTGGAACTCAAAAGAACTCTCATCCGTCCACAGAACATTGCGCCAAAATGAAACAGGCTTGATGATGTACCTTTTCGCGAACTCCTAACGCTTAAGTTTGTTCTTAGGTGTGATGAAAGGTATTGGTTTGGCTATATAACTTTTAATATCTGATGTCAAAATAATTATGCCGCTGCTAAATTCGTTGTCTGCTTGTATTCTTATCAGCAGAAAGAAATGAGAAAAGATATTAGACAAAATATTTTGCATATTTACAGTTATTAATATGCACTTTACTTTAATCATCATTTTCGCTTCTTTGAATATAACTGTTCTTAGAATAAGAGACTAAATGTCAAAAGGAACTTATGTCAAAATAAATATGCCGACTAGGATGTCTTCCTCGCCACTCATCTCGTCGATGAGAGTCTCTGTCTCTTCTGGCTTTGATTCGGGTGCGGTTTGCTTGCCGCCCGAGGTGTCGTTTCGGTACACCCGAATCACAGCCTTTTTATAGCCGTATCGCACCATGCCATCGGCTTTCTCTAAGGCTTCTGCTGACTCTTTGTTTATAGTCAGCAGAACCTGTCTAGTTGGGCCTGTCGTGCCCTCTACTTTGGCAATCCGCCAGTCATCCGTTTTCAGGTGTGGGTTACACACCTGAAACAGCTTGAGGATCTTGTCTGGATCCTCTGGCTTGGCTGAGACCCACACTCTGGCTCTCGGTCTAATGGGGACCTCCGACCAGTCCACCGCCACTAGCTGAGCTCCTGGATAAACTTCTCCAAGGGCTGCTATTGCCTTCTTGTAGGCCTCTGCCGAGCGGATATCCTCGCACGCAATTGTCTTTATAGTGCCTTGATGCCATCCGGCGTCATTGCAGAGTGGAGGGGGTCCTCCGCTTCTCTCCAATTCATCTAAGAACCGATCCTGCAGCTCATTTTCCACCCCTTTCCACAAGTTTCGAGGCACAAAACCCTCCTTGTTGCCCTTGTCTAGGACACCAAGGAGGATCTTATTCCTCGCAACCTCGGCAAAGGAGCGGTTGAGGTGCTGCGGTCGGGTTCTTTTTGGCGGAGGCGCAGCTTCTTCTGCGGACCTCTGCCTTTGACTTGGGCCTTAGGTTTCCCTGGGGCTGCTGGCTGGAAGCCCGGCAGGATACCTTTGGCCCAATCTACTAGTTTCTTACCCTCCGGAGTGACCTCCGCATTGGTAAGATTTTTTTGGAGAATTTCTCCTGCCCCTCGCCTGTCATGGTAAGACGGTTTTGTTGGTGGTGGCATCTTAGGAGTAGCCGGTTCTGAAGAGTTGGCAGCCAGCCCTACCTTGGACGAAGAAGCGAAACTGGCTTGTTCCATGTTTTCGTCCGAGGGTGGGTTGGACTGCCTTCCCTCAGAATCTAGGGTAGACGGTGGGTTTGCCGTCTTGCCCTTGCCGGCACAATCCGGGATGGGAAGGACACCTTCTGGTTCCTTCCTCACCGCGCTTTTTGCTACTTTTATTGGGTTGTTATACCCTATCGTATTTTGGCGAGTTACGGTCTCAGGTTTTTGGTTTTTGTTTTTATTATTGTTATTTTTATTGTTGTTCATAGTTTGGTCCCACGAGTAGTCGGGAAGGGGTGAGTCACCCGCGGCATAGCCCGGTTACCGCGGGAAGCCATTTATTAAAACTGGAGGTCGGCAGGTATCCAGAGTTCGCAAAGTAACGGCTGAGACCCCCTCAGCCATTCATCCCTCGGCCTTTGCTGTTCCACCTTGGATTTGGGGTAATTTTATAGAGTTTTCTTCTCTCGCCCGAACTACTATTCGTCAGCACCCATGGCAGCGACATGACCTTACCATGGGCCTGCTTCCAGCCGCCCTCACGTGGAGAGTGTAGTCGCACTTCCAGAAGTGTGTCACAATTACGGCGCGTACCCAAGTCTAGGGTTACACGTGATTCCCCTTGTGACACCAACTGGCTGACGGCCACTTAATTATATATTAAGTGAATTGTAACTTAGAAATTAAGTGTACCCAAATACAATGGATGTGGAAGATAAACCTGAAGGCTTGCGTGGTAAGTAAAGCAAAAACATAAGATTATTTTGTGGCTGCAACAATTTCTGAAGAAGCGCTTTTTTTGCGCGTTCCTAATGCATTTTCAAATCTGGATTTTATTGTGTCCCATGCAATGTGTCCATGACCAAGCACATGTGACAGCGTTCTACTACTGAAAAAGCAATAGTTCTTAGATCAATATCTTGCCAGAAAGGAAGTGCATAATTATTTCATATTTATGACATAGTCAAAGGGAACCAAGTCTGGCGCTTCTTTTAACAAAGAGAAACTAACCGGACGCATGTCTTAATTTTGGACATTCAGTAGCAAATTGAAAGTTTTTTTATTTCATCACACAAAAACTTTTTGACTGTGGGTGGAACTTGAAAATATTATACTCATCACTCCCCATAATTACAATTGGGCCAAAATAGAACAGACTTAACATACTTTTTGGCGAGTGCCTTTTATTCTTATATTATATTTTTTCACCATATTTATAATTTAAAAGGAGTCGCCTTACAGTTTTTTCTTACAGATAACCGTGGAAATTAGAAATAAATTCAATGACGCATTGTGCCGTTTACCGAAACAAACCGACGCTAATATACCCTATTCTATTTTTAATTTTCACTAATTCGTTTAGACGTACTTAAAGTAAATCATAGTAGATAATGAATAATGCAGTATTTTGTATAGAGAAATGGTCTTAAATAAGATATATTTCTTGCTATATCTTTTAAAGTTCCAAGCCAATATTTTGCAATTTCTATGAGTGGTGCATAATACATGCATTGTAGGGTATTAAAATGGCGACGTCACGCGGTTTTGGCTACTCATATTTTTAAGCAGAAAGCAAAATGACAAAATACGGAACAGCAGTTATAAATATGCACTTTGTTTTGAGCATCATATTTGTTATACCGTATGTAACGGAACTTGGCCTTGATGCGGATTGTGGCTAGCCTTTCGTTCACCGGAGTGAACCCAGAGACGTGGTGACGAAGCCTCTTGCTAATCACGAACCCGCACCCGAATTCGCGCCTCTCCGCATGGCCGCTGTAGCAGATGTCGCAGTGTGCTTGCCTTTTGCACCCTTGTCCTATCCACCGCATTTCCTGGATGGCAGTGATGTCAGCCCTACATTTGCTGAGGGCGTCCGCCAATTGGGCAGAGGCACCATCCCTATAGAGGGTCCGGATGTTCCAGGTGCATACCCGTAAATCGTTATCCATTATTCGTTTGCCGTGGTCGTCAACATAAAAAGGAGTCCTTTCCGAGGCTTGTTTCTTGGCCTTCACTGAATAAGATGTTTTTACGTGGCGGGTTCCAAGCCCTGCGCACAACCCAGATTTAATGTCCAGGGGATTGGACAGAGCCGCACACATTGGTTCACAGACTGGCGGGTGCTAATCTGCTATCCAGAAGGGGCCACGAGGAGGCTGTGTGTCAACTTGGATAAAGCAAGGAACAAGGATCGTTCTGGCGGCCGCCGTGCTGACCACAATCAGAGACTTTGCCTTGTATGCGATAACCCTCCCCTCCCCGCCGTAACCCGGTAATCGGGTTGGTATGGCCACATAAGAAGAAGTATGTAACGGAACTAATGAAATAGAAGAACTTCGTGAGACACAAATAGATTTTATCAAAATATTTATGCCTCTTTATTTTAAAAGTATTACTTTTATTTTTGCAAATTATTTTATATACATATTTGAAGCCATCCATTAATAAAATTATCTTCGAATTTACTTGTGCAACACGACAACACGACTACACAATACACATTTCGAAGTTCTGTTTTTGTCTAAGTCCAGAACACCTTACTTTCATTCCACTCGTTTTGGTTTTGCATGTATACACAATTTTAATAGACATTTTTTGTAATAAAAATATATAATGAAAATTAACCCTAATTCGTTCAATTGAGCATATCTAAATTTTCTTAAAGCATTAAAAAATAATACAAAATTAATTTTGGTGGCATTCATGCGTTTATTTCAGCAAACAAAACAAAATACTTTTCATTTCGACAGCTGCAAGCCAAACTTTTCATAACGAGTAAAATCTTGTCGGAATCGAAATCTAGAACATGCCTGATAGATAAAAAAAGGGAAAAAAGTTGAACCCAATTTTATAGATTTTTGTGTGTGTGATCCTATGGCTCCTCAGATAGCAGAGGCCGCGTACTCTTATTTATTACACTTTAAAAAACAAAGTCAAATTGTGGCACATTAAAAGAACATCATATCATTTTCTGACTTTTATTGTAGTACCGGCGATTATTCGGTTGGTTTTTTAAAAAAATTAAAACTTTTTCTAAAGGTTTACTATTGACACCACCGAGTCGTTGCCGCTTCTAACATAGAATAAGTCGCAAAACAACATGCTGATTTTTCAAGAAGCCACAATTTTATTTTGTTCACTAGAAGACACGAAAAAAGCCAGAGCCGCGTTTGCCCAATGCATTGTTTGATGAAACAACCATTGGCACGGGCCAGCCGCGGCGTGAACCAGGCGAAACGGCAGAAAGATTGAAGGAAGTATTCGAGGTGGTTCGTCGCAGCTTAGAAAAAGCTGCACAAGATCAGGCCCGATACTACAATCTACGCCGTAGGCCTTGGAAACCCATTGTCGGCGATATGGTATGGGCTAAGGAGCACCAACTGTCTAATGCGGTAGAAGGTTTCGCAGCCAAACTAGCCCCAAAGTTTGGCGGGGCTTTTCGCAATGTAGACTTTATATCGCCAGTTATAGTAAAGCTGCAAGGCATGAATGGTGAGCGGGCCAGAACGGCACACATAAGCTCCTTAAAACCTCATAGCTAAATTAATTCGAGCCAACCCAAAGCTTAGAAAACCGAAAAGGGGTAAATGGCTGCAGAAAAGATAAAAATAGAAATTTAAAATTCATTTTCTACGGGAAAAAAGCTATAACTGGCGAAGATGCAGTTTAGGCGGCACTAGAGCACAGTGGATGGATACGAAAAAAAAAAAAAATCATGGAATTCACAAACGAACAAGTTTTGGACGCGCCTACACCCATGGAGGTGACGGAGACTGCGGCGGACGCAGTGGCGGACGTGGCGGACGCGTAGTGGACGTGGCGGACGAAGTGGCGGACGAGATGGCGGCCGACACGGAGGATGAGGCAAGTACGGTGATCTCGGTCAGCTCGACTGAGAGCGATGGCGGAAAGCCTCGCCTAGTCTTGCTGGGCCGAGAGGAAAAATGGATGGTAGATCGGTGGCGCACCCGACACTTTATGATGTTGGAAACGTTTAGTTTCCCAAAAGTGTCGGGTTGCGGGGGCTTCTCGCTGCGGGAGCTCTCCGAGCCAGCGGGGCCACCACGATCAAGCATATCTGAGCCACCAAATCTGGCTGACATGGTCAGAAAATATGACCAGCGGCAACAACAGCCACAGCCACAGTCACAATTGCAGCCACAGCCACAACAACATCAGCCACAGCCACAACAACAACAGCGGCGGCCACAACAACAACGGCAGCCACAGCAACAACACCAACAACAACAACAGCAGCAACCCGGCAGGCGGATGCGGCCCTTCCCGGCCATGTCCGACGAGGAGATGCGAAGGACGCTACGCCGGCAACGTCTCCAACGGGAGACACAGTTGCACCTGCGCCAACAAAACGTGGCCCAAAACCGGCTCGACCGGCTGAGGCGGTCGTTGGCGCAGGAGAACACGCCTAGGCGGAGGTGGCGTCTAATGGAAGACGAGGCCGCGTGGCCGGCAAAAGTCTTAGAGGCCATCAGGCGCAGGCTGCTGCGCGGTCCGCCAAAAGTTGGCGTCAGTTAGTCACTGAGAGGGAAGGCGTTTTCAGAGTCCGTTGGAGTCGGGGCGGAGAGATCAAAGTCTTCGTCCTGGCCCAAAGCCAACATTAGAAAAAAAAAAAACAAACAAAGGAAAAAAAATAATAACAAGGATTTAATGTAAAAGTACACATGTCGATGCAAATTAACAGCTGTGGGCACAGCCAAGTGAGTACTGGGACGCGGTGGTCGTAGGAAAAATGAGCAGAGCTGCGCTTAGGGATGGCTGGTAGAGCATCCCAAGTAGTGCGCAGCGAGAGTAGGGTCTTTCATGCATCTTTGCTGCGTAAGCCGTTGACCCCGATTGAGGAAGCACGGGAACCAGCAAAGGTTTAGGCAACGCTCCTGGCTACTCTCCCAAAGAGGGGAGGTAGCAAAACGTTTTTGGGAGGCCGTTCCGCCGCTTGCCCTGGTGCCGATTTATGGCATAGGTAAGGGCGAACGATGGATGGTGAGTGACGCTCAGCTCACGATGAGGATCCGCAGGGGCGGTACGGCTAGCGACGGGCGCCATGCAGTAGCATGTAGCTCTGCCAAGTAGGCAGAGCCACAGCTGGGCCAATATCTGCGACCCCGAAATAGGAGATTTTTTTTTTCATTTTTTTTAATTTTTTCAGAAGAAAGTCGCAACTTAACAAACTCTGCACCTTTCCAAATTCAAATCCAAATGCGCTAAAATGCAAATAAAATTGCAGGTTCGCCCATGCAGACTGGCATGGCATGTCCAGCAAAGAAAGACGACCCTTGCTCAAAAAAGTGTGGTAACTGCCGAGGAAACCACACGGAAATTTATAGAGGCTGCCTAGTGTATAAGGAGTTAAAAGGCAGGTTCAATCAACGCATGACCTCTGAAAGATCCACCAATGCACCGAAAGCATTAACATCCTCCCACATGACTGCTTCATTCGCCCCAGCAAACACAATCAAGGGCGTCTCTTTTGCCAGTGCTTTAAAATCTGGACTGGCAACAGCAACTCCAATAACAATGCCATGCACAGTACCACAAACGCCGAGCATGGTGCAAGTTCATAAGCCTGCGATGCACCCAAAAAGCAACATGGTATCGATGATACTATCCCTGCAGCAATCCATGATGGATTTTATGGCATTTATGCAAAAAACTATGTAAGAGTTAATGCGAAACTAAAATACTCTAATACAAATGCTCGCTTTGCCATAGGCAAAATAATCCATGGCTAACATGAGTATTATTCTGTGGAACGCGAACGGCGTCTTACGGCACAAACTAGAAATTTCTCATTTCCTATTAGACAAACATATCGACATAATGCTGCTCTCAGAGACACACCTCACAAATAAAAACAATTTCCAAATACCAGGATTTGTGTTTTACGCTACTAATCATCCAGACGGCAAAGTCCATGGCAGAACTGACATTCTTATTAGAGAACGCATCAAACACCATCTTCTAAGTAGGTTTACAACAAATTACCTTCAAGCTACAGCTGTAAATATTCAAATTGGGAGCGGTAATATCACAGTTGTTTCCGTCTATTGCCCCCCTCGGTTTTCTATAATTGAGAGCCAGTTCATATACTTTTAACTAACTTTTAACTTTTACTAATTCACTGGGTACGCGTTTTCTAGCAGGAGGAGACTACAACGCCAAGCACACACACTGGGGATTTCGGCTAGTGAATCCTAAAGGGAAACGCAATCATCAAGCCGAGCAACAAACTGGATTATGTCTCTCCGGGTTGGCCAACAGACTCAAGAAAGCTGCCAGACCTAATCGACTTTGCAGTGTCGAAAAATGTGCCACGAAATTTGGTGAATGCCAAATCACTTATGGATCTATCATCGAATACCTCACCAGTACTCCTAAGCCTTCAACAACACCCGCTTCACATCGAGGCTTACGACGTAGAGAACCAACTGGCTAAAATATACAAAAAATGTAAGTTCACATATTGAGCTAAGTCCACGGCACAACGTCGCTGCCGATATTGACTGCACATTAGAAGCACTGGAGACCACATTGGTTGCAGCGGCACTTCGAGGCAGGCACCCGCAAAACATACCCATATTACAACAAACTTACATCTTGAACAGCTTGTTACTGCTAAGCGACAGCTACGACGTGAGTGGCAGTCCCACAGATCGCCATCTGCTAAGCCAAAATTCAAAGAAGCTACACGCAAACTCACCAGGGCGCTGAAACTCGACTCCGGTACATTGAGAAGTTGTCGCCAACGTGTACTAAATACCCATTGAATCTGTACAGTTATGCCAATAAGAAACTCTTGAGGACAGTGGGCATGTAATGATGAAGAAAGGTGGAGCACTTTCGCCGCCCACCTACAAAATGTGTTCCAGCCAAACCCGGCGACTAACTCATTCGTACTACCGTCTAGACCAAGTGGCGCCCTAACACGCACTGAACCACTAATCACTTATTGTTAGTCTCTATTCGAGAAGATTCAATAAATAAAGTCAAAAAAAAAAATTAAATACATATGCGTTTTTTTGCGGATAATGGTCGTCGGAATTGGATAAAGCAGGAAAAGAAAAAAAAAAGAAGAACCCAGCGATGCAGACTCTCGTTGGCGCACAGAGACTGAAATAGGCGGAGGTGGCAGCTCGTAGAGGACGAGTCCGCATGGCCTGCAAAGGTGCTGAAGGCAATCCGGCGCTGGCTACTGCGCGGTCCTCCGCAAAACGTTGGCGGGAAACTCGTAACTGTTAGGGACGATAGGTATAGAGTGCGTTGGAGTCGGGGCGGAGAGATTAAAGTCTTCGTCCTGACCCAAAGCCAACATTAGACAAAAAAAAAAGGAAAAAAAAAGGAAAAAAAAATAACACGGATTGAATTTAAAAGTACACATGTCGATGCAGCTTGGCAGCTGTGGGCACAGCCAATTGAGTACTGGGACGCGGTGGTTGTAGGAAAAATGAGCAGAGCTGCGCTTAGGGATGGCTGGTGGAGCATCCCAAGTAGTGCGCAGCGAGAGAAGGGAATTTCGTGAACCTTTGCTGCGTGAGCCGTTGACTCCGATTAAGGGAGCACGGGAACCAGCAAATGTTAAGGCAACGCTTCTGGCTCTTCTCCCAAAGAGAGGAGGTAGCATTGTAGTATACCTACCCTGCCAGCTATACAAATTAAAGAGTATATCCACCACTTATATATATACATCGATAGTAGCACGTGGGAATGCTGAGCTTGCACTTTGCAAGCTTTTGTTTGCCTTCTGCATACATATATATATAAGACATAGAGATAAGCACCGCATGTTTTTTGGGTTAAGAGTCATTCTAATAAAAGTCACACAGAGGAGCAGACGCATAAAATAAAACCACCAAATTAAAAGAACTTTACACGTGTCTTATTACATGGCGACCACGTGTCTTATTACAGCATAACGTTTTTGGGAGACCGTTCCGCCGCTTGACCTGGTGCCGATTTATGGAACAGGTAAGGCGAACGATGGATGGTGAGAGACGATCACGATGAGGATCCGCAGGGGCGACCAGCCACGGACGCCATGCTACTTGGCAGAGTCACAGCTGGGCCAATATCTGCGACCCGAAACAAGAGATTTTTTTTCCTCGTTTTTTTTTTTATTTTTCCCGAAGAAAGGGGGAGTGTGAGGAGGCAATAGGAACACTGCTTGCAATGCTTATTGGGAGTACTCTCACTAATACCAACAACGGCTAGGTGAGAATATTTATCCAAGTAGCAGACTCTGCACCCTTCCAAATACAAATTCAAATGCGCTCAAAATGTTGTTTATTTTAGTTTTCCCTAAGAAAGGGGAGAGTGTGAGGAGGCAAATAGGCATTAGGACATAGGAACACTGCTTGCACTGCTTGGTGGGACTACTCTCACTAATACCAACAACGGCTTGGTGAGAGTTCACATCCAAGTCGCAACTCCACAGACTCTGCACCCTTCCAAATCCAAATGCGCTAAAATGCAAATAAAATTGCAGGTTCGCCCATGCAGACTGGCATGGCAGGTCCAGCAAAAAAGACGACCCTCACTCAAAAAAGTGTGGTTACTACGGAGGAAACCACACCGCAAATTATAGAGGCTGCTCAGTGTATAAGGAGTTTAAAGGCAGGTTCAACCAACGCATGGCGTCTGTAAGATCCACCAATGCACCGAAAGCATTTACATCCTCCCACATGACTGCTTCTTTCGCCCCAGCAAACACAATCAAGGGCGTATTATTCTGTGGAATGCGAACGGCGTCTCACGGCACAAACTAGAACTTTTTCTCGGCTAGTGAACCCTAAAGGGAAACAGTTGAATAACGCAATCATCAAGCTGAGCAAAACTGGGTTGGCCTACATATTGGCCAACAGACTCAAGAAAGCTGCCAGACCTAATCGACTTTGCAGTGTCGAAAAATGTGCCACGAAATTTGGTAAATGCCAAATCACTTATGGATCTATCATCGGACACCTCACCTACTCCTAAACCTTCAACAACACCCGCTGCACATCAAGGCTTACGACGTAGAGAGTCAACTGGCTAAAATATAAAAAAAATGTAAGTTCACATATTGAGCTAAGTCCACGGCACAACGTCGCTGCCGATATTGACTGCACATTAGAAGCACTGGAGACCACATTGGTTGCAGCGGCACTTCGAGGCAGGCACCCGCAAAACATACCCATATTACAACAAACTTACATCTTGAACAGCTTGTTACTGCTAAGCGACAGCTACGACGTGAGTGGCAGTCCCACAGATCGCCATCTGCTAAGCTAAAACTTAAAGCAGCTACACGCAAACTCACCAGGGCGCTGAAGCTCGAAAAAGAAAATTCCCAACTCCGGTACACTGAGAAGTTGTCGCCAACGTGTACTAAATACCCATTGAATCTGTACAGTTATGCCAATAAGAAACTCTTGAGGACAGTGGGCATGTAATGATGAAGAAAGGTCGAGCACTTTCGCCGCCCACCTACAAAATGTGTTCCAGCCAAACCCGGCGACTAACTCATTCGTACTACCGTCTAGACCAAGTGGCGCCCTAACACGCACTGAACCACTAATCACTTATTGTTAGTCTCTATTCGAGAAGATTCAATAAATAAAGTCAAAAAAAAAAATTAAATACATATGCGTTTTTTTGCGGATAATGGTCGTCGGAATTGGATAAAGCAGGAAAAGAAAAAAAAAAGAAGAACCCAGCGATGCAGACTCTCATCGGTAAACAGATTGATGTTGACGCGCCAATAGTAATGATGCGTAAGAAAAACGTCCAGTGGCGGGAAGCCTCGCATAGTTTTGCTTAACCGGGAGGAGAAATGTATGGTGAACCGGTGGCGCACCCGGCACTTTATTATGCTGGAAACGTTTAGTTTTCCAAAAGTGCCGGGTTGCGGAGGCTTTACGCTGTCGGTACTTTCCGAGGCGCAACTCAACCTGCGTCAACAAAACGTAGCCCAAAACCGGCTTGACCGGTTGAGGCGGTCGTTGGCGCAGGAAGACGGAAATAGGCGGAGGTGGCAGCTCGTAGAGGACGAGTCCGCATGGCCTGCAAAGGTGCTGAAGGCAATCCGGCGCTGGCTACTGCGCGGTCCTCCGCAAAACGTTGGCGGGAAACTCGTAACTGTTAGGGACGATATGTATAGAGTGCGTTGGAGTCGGGGCGGAGAGATTAAAGTCTTCGTCCTGACCCAAAGCCAACATTAGACAAAAAAAAAGCAAAAAAAAAGGAGAAAAAAAATAACACGGATTGAATTTAAAAGTACACATGTCGATGCAGTTTGGCAGCTGTGGGCACAACCAAGTGAGTACTGGGACGCGGTGGTTGTAGGAAAAATGAGCAGAGCTGCGCTTAGGGATGGCTGGTGGAGCATCCCAAGTAGTGCACAGCGAGAGTAGGGAATTTCGTGAACCTTTGCTACGTGAGCCGTTGACTCCGATTAAAGGAGCACGGGAACCAGCAAAGGTAAACATCCAAGTCGCAACTCCACAGACCCTGCTCCCTTTCAGATACAGATCCAAATGCGCTCAAAATGCAAATAAAATTGCAGGTTCGCCCATGCAGACTGGCATGGCATGTCCAGCAAAGAAAGACGACCCTCGCTCAAAAATGTGCTGTAACTGCGCAGGAAACCACAACGCAAATTATAGAGGCTGTGATGAACAGGCCATACTCTTATAGTTATAATTAGGATTAATAGAAATAAATAAACTTAGTAAATGTGAATGTAAAATGATATTAATGAAATATATATCAAATTTGTGTTGCTTTATTAGGCACGCAAAACACTTATAACCTTTACGCCTTCCACAACCAAACAAAAAATGCCATTGACTTGAAATTTGGTACAGATGTTCGGGAAGATTTGAAACCTTGAAAAGTAATTATGAACACACCTCGTATGTTATGTTTCTAACACCGACATCACAATAAACCACATCTTATTATCCTATCCCAACCTTAACCAACTAAGAAAACAACTTTTTACATCTCATAATCCAATAGATATTCTTGCCACCCCTACCGCCGAAAATATAAACTCAAAAGATCTAACCTTGACCCCAAATTACCCTAAAAATACTTTTTTTTACAAAGGTTCACTCGATTACCCTTATATTTGTAAGTTAGTGTAATCTTATTGCCAACTGTTGCTGAAATTTAGAACTAATAGGATGAGTTTTTGGGACCAGCCTAAGTCTGACTGGAAGTAACCAATAAACAACACAGCAACGGTAAAAATATAAGAGTAAAGTCGTATGTTCTGATCTCCGCTTTGTGCATGCTGTTCTTCGAAAGCTCGCTACTGAACCAACGCCTTGTAGTACATCATACAGAACTGACCAGCCAATGGCAATCGTCAAAGCTATAGAAACAGACCTAATTTTTATACCCTGTAACGTATGATATAAAGGGTATATTTGTGCATGCCGAAAATGTATGTAACATATAGAGTGTCGTCGGAGACCCCCCCAATGTACCTAAAGTATGATCGATATACCCATGTCCGCTGTTCGTTTGTCTGTCCGTATGAACGACTACATCTCAGAAAAGGTTAGAGCTAAAGTAACCAAACTTTTACATTAGATCCCTTATTATTCCATAGGAGAAGTTTATTTTACTTATTTGATATTGGGTTAGCTCCTCAGAGCACCTCGAAAAAAACAAAAAGTTTTAGATGGATAATTCGTTTGTTTGTAAACATATCGTTATTAAATTTAGCTCTCGAAAGTTTTTTAGAGTACCTAAACACTGTACCAACTTTTACCAAAATCAGTTAACTGTATCATATAGTTCCTATAGGACGGATCTGCCAAAAAATCGATTTTTATACAAAATTCGGTATGATTCGTTTGTTTATAAAGATATCGTAACCAAATTTGACACTCGGCAGTTTTTTTATAGGTCTCAAGTACTATAGGAAATTTTATTAAAATCGGTTGTCTAGGAGTATATTATACAGCACCCATAGGACCAATCGGTCTAAAAAAAAAAAATTTCCTGCTTTAAAATTCTTCTGTTTTTGGTTTATTATGAATTTTTTTTGGAACCTAATTTGGCAAAAATATGTCTTTGGTGTTTTTAGGCAATGTACCGGAAATTAAAAAATTTCTTTATATTAAATGGCATAAGAAAAATAATAATTATTGTTAAAACTGAATTTTGTTAATCTCTATATAATTAAATTCATAAATGCAAATGTATATTCAGGCCTGATCTAGATTTCGACTCGTTTTGAAAAGTCATAACGAGTGCATTCCGACAAATGGTGTTCTAGATTGGGACTGAGTTCGAATCGGCTTCGAATCGTTTTCGAATCATTGTCATTTCGATTGCTATCGATAATCATTTGTATAAAACAGCTGTGTGAGAAGTTTGTTTACCTTTTTGATTTTTTAAATTTAAATTTTAAATATAGCAAAAAAAGTTAAAAATGCCAGCGGTCACAATTGTTGGATGTGCGGAGGCCAAAACAGTTAAATTCCACGTAAGTTGTAATCTAATATATAAAATTTCCCTGTCACAATGTTAGTTACCGTACTCCTCCGAATCGACTTTACAGATCTTTACCAAATTTTATATGCGTATTCAGTAGGTCTGAGAATCGGCTAACATCTATTTTTTATACACAGGGTTGCCCAGGGTTGCCAGGTTCTAGAGATGTGAGCTCTTTTAAGAATACTTAAGTTCGTCCATACGGCTTCTTAGAGAGTCATGGAAGTCAACTAATATAAAAATCTTATGATTGTCTAGATAAGCTAACTAGAGATTCTTGCGATGCTTATACACTATAAGAGCATTCAAAAAGTTCTGGCAGTACGAAGTCTGCCGGGCCCACTAGTATGTATATAAAAATTAATGCAAATTTGACTTTTTAAGCCGTAATTTTTTAGGTTTATAGAGTCCTATCGAGTGGACAAGGAAACATTTGAAATAATTGTTAAAAAAGTGGGAAAACCATTAGGAGAAAAACATCGGTTTTTATCCCCATATACGCATGTTGCGGCAACATTGCGGTTCCTTGCAACTGGTTCATTCCAGTTGGGGGTAGCAAAAGACCATGACATTAACATGGGCAGAAGCACTTTTTCAAAAGTGCTTCACGATGTCATGGATGAGCTGGAGAAGGGCTTGTGTAGAGAATACATTCGCAAGACCATGCCGAGGGAAGATGTTATTTTGTCGAAGGCGCATTTTTACAACAAATTTAACATTCCGGGCGTTATTGGTTGTGTTGACGGCACCCACATAAGAATTGTAAAGTCCGTACAGGAGGAATTAATAGAAAAGGATACTTCAGTATCAATGCAATGCTGGTAAGTTGCGTAACTCTATCTTCACATTAAAAATAAGAATTTTGATTATTCACAGATTAGCAATTTTAACATGGAGATAATGGCAGTGGATGCGAGATACCCAGGCGCTTGGCATGATTCGTTCATTTGGAACAACAGTCATGCGAAGCGCTTTTATGAGAGAAACATTGAAGAGAATTCCTGGATTCTAGGCGATTCTGGTTATCCGCTGCAATAATTCTTGCTCACTCCGTATAGGAATCCCCAACCAAATACGATTAAGCATTTATATAACTTGAAGCATGCTGCAGCTCGCAACATTATTGAGAGGACGATCGGCGTTTTGAAAAGCAGATTTAGGTGTCTGCAAGGAACACTTCATTATGAGCCGAAGTTTGTGGCAAAAATTATAAATGTTTGTTGCGCGTTGCATAACATTTGCCGCAGGCGAAATCTACCAATGTGTGATGAACAGGCCATAGTCTTATATTTATAATTAGGATTAATATAATTAAGACTTACTACCAATCGACCTCTACGCGGATTACTCAGCTGCTCCTACAGCTGGGCGCCTAAAAGCGGCGGATCTTCTTTTTCTCAGACGAAATTGACTATGTCATACCGCGCCTACAATTTGGAAAAAGGGTAAAGGTGACGTTGGAAGAAGACGTCTGGCGTAAAGGCCTAAAACCTAGTCACAATACCTATAACTTCTTTACTGACGGCTCAAAATTGGAAAAGGGTGTTGGTGCTGGAGTATACTGTTCGGAGCTTAATGTAAGTCAAAGTTACAGGCTTCCGGACCATTGCAGCATCTTCCAGGCTGAAGTATTCGCCGCAATGAAGGCGGCTGAGCTGCCATGCACCGACACTTCAACTAGAGCAAGGGTAAACCTCTTTATAGATAGTCAAGCCGCTATCAAGGCTATTGTATCGCACTGTACATCCTGCTTCCATGTTCTTGAATGGCAGTCATCCAGAGATTAGCTGCGGCTCGTAAACTGCATATCTACTGGGTGCCTGGACATAAAGGCATAATGGGGAATGAAATGGTGGATGCAATTGCCTAAAGCGGCGACCGATCAAACATCTTAACGCTATGCTGGAGTGCAACATGAAGCGCAGAGCTGAAGCTAGATGGAAAAATCTAGACAGCTGTTACACAGCGAAAATCATGCTGGCTCAGTACGGCAGAAAACAAAGTAATTTCATAATCAAACTCTCACGCACTGAATGCAGAACCATCACGGGTGTGCTAACAGGACACTGCCTCTTAGCGAAGCATGCGCATAGGATGGGGCTAACGGCAATCGAATCATGCAGGATCTGCAGGGATCCGGAAGTCCCTGAGACCCTAGCACACGTACTCTGCGACTGCCCAGCCATCTCTAGACAACGTTTGACCACCCTAGGAGAAACAGCGTTTGTCGGTCTAGAAGAGGTGGCCAGGCTGCAAGTTGGGCGGCTACTTAATTTCGCTAAAAAAGTAAAATTTTTAACCGACCATCACTTTGCTTAATAACCTCAAATCTGGCACAGCTAAGGACCAAAAGGTCTATGCTAGGCTGCACTTTGCATAATCGATATATCACAGCAGTGCTGGAAAATACTGTCAAATCAACTCACATGTATGAAGCTCTTCAAGTCGGCTTCATTATTTGTGAAATTGTCGAACGTGCTCATTGCTTAGAATTTCTTATTTAAAACTTCGAAACTTGTTAATTATACACTAGTCGGCATATTTATTTTGACATCCTTTTATCCACTCGATTAACTGCGTTGGACAGAGGATTCGGAAAGGCAGCTCTTCGATCTGTGGTCTGAAAAGATTGCAGATCTAAGAGGTGTACGGAAAAATTGCCTTGTGTATAAAGAAATGGCGGATATGTTGGAGGGATCAGGGTTTGCAGTCACTTGGCCCGATGTCCGGACCAAAATAAACAACTTAAAATGGAAGTATAGGTAAGTAAAACACGGCATTTACTATTTATGGTGACAATAATAATTATAATACAATAATTTCAGATTGGAAAAACAAAAAGTAGACCAATCTGGTAGGACAAGTTCTATTTGGTGCCATTATGAAAAGGTCCATGAAATACTCGGATCATTCCGAGTAAGCGGTTTCGACCAATTTAATTTGGATAATATAAGTGAGTATTTAGAGCTAAATAAAATACAATTGAAAGCCTAATTTTATTTTTAATGCAGATGCTGAAGCAGCAGTTGCTGATTGCGTGGTTGGTGACCCTGACGTGTCGAGCGACATACCGACCGAGTCAGGGCCACCTTCAAAGCGGCAAAGACGGGATTACCAAGCGGAACTTGTCGAAACGGCTATAATGCGGGATATGGCCGCAGAGCAGAAGGCCTACCATAGGGAACTTTTGGATCCGATAAAAAGAAATTAAATTTCCTTAGAATTTAGTTTATTAAGTACTTACTTAAAAGAATAAAAATAGAATTAAATGTTGTATTAGAATTAAGTTAGTTTGTAAGTAGTAAATAAGTAACAAGACTGAAAATCGAATTAAATAAATAAATAAAAGTTGTTATTATTATTATTGGTTTAAATAAAAAACGATGTGATACATTTTAAAAGATTTTATTGTCATTAAAGGTTATGATCCAACATGTATAAAAAAAAATCACTACACACTAAGCAGAACTTATTTCAATAGAATTCATTATTATTGAATGATCTTGCTATGGCAGACCTAATTTCTTCTGTATCACGCGAGTAGTCACCTGCAACATTGGTGTGCATCGGTGGCTGGCGAACCTCACGGGTTGAGTTCACGTTCCAAGCGTGCTCATTGGAGGTTGGCCCCCTTGTGGGAGCATCGTGGTGGCTGTGGTTGAAACCTACATCGCGGGTAGAGTCAGTTTGGCTCGACGTGGTGTTGCGTTCTCAACCGGGTGCTGTTACCCATAAAGCAGAAGAGATGCTAGATACATCTAACCTCTTACCAGAGGGAAATGCATGCCCGGCAGCATGCTTTCATAGATACCAAAGAAATATCAGTCTCGGCTGATTGCTCTGAGGGGCGTTAGTTTGGCGCATTGTTCTAGACTCATTGTGTTACATGTTGCATATTTGAACACCGTGGTTTTAATCCTGCAAAGGAACATACCACGTTAAATAAAATCCGGAAAGATCTGGCTTTCATGCTCTAGCAGCGGCATAGTTTCAAGTGCCTTTTAAAGTGAAGATGTACGGTAGACTAGGGAATCGTTGCATCGACCTGGAGATCCAATGTTTACGTAAGTAAACCTATATCTGCAAATTTAATTTCATTAATCAGACAATGATGAAGCTGACATATAATTATAACTTACCTGTAATCTACTAAAGCAAGTAATACAATTGAGTGCCAGCCTTTGTAGTTATAGTGGTCAACAGCTTCTGCTTTTAGAGGCCTCACTTCAATGTGGCACCCATCTTATAAACAAGTAGATAATGTAATTAAATGTAAACCTTTAAAATAATGAATTGCCTTACCAATGGCACCCAGACACTGCGGAAATCCAAGCGACTCGAACACCTGCACACATTCATCAATTTTTTCATTTGTGAGATAGTTTGGAGACTTGAACTCTTTCGCGTACTCCAATATGACTGCCCTGCAAAATTCGTGCGGAATATTGCACACACTGTTTGGCGAAACTATCATCAAACTACAATCCTACTGCCCTGTACTCTAAAGCGGAGCCTAGAGTATACAACGCAATGGCAATCCGCTTGTCAAGGGGAACTGCGCTCCGACAATTTGTATCTTTTTTTTTCAACACTTGAAGCCTGTCCACCATCATTGAAAATCTATTTCGTTCCTTCCGAAAGTTATCCTTAAAAAAATTGTCTGTACTTTCAGGTACGTTCTTTTCCCAAAACATGCCCTAACGCTTCTAAATTATAAATACATTTTGAAAAAATAGTAAATTAAAGTAGTTAATTTAACCGCAGCACTTACAACCATCCAAATTGTTCGCGGCCGCGGCACTGCACACATCGTCGTGGTCTAAATGGCCCAATGTCACAAGAACAATTGTTAATATTTGTTCCTGTTGCTGACAGGCACTTGAAACCATAGCTAAATCTCTTTTAAAATCCATATTTATTAATTTTCGTCGCACTTTGATTATTTCACAACCAGCCTTTCAAAATGGCAGCAAGATGTTAGATGTTGTCAGTGTGAATCGCTCCTTCACATCTTTACATTTTCCCACGCGTTCCGCTAAAATGTACTCAGTGTGCAAACGCTATTTCCACAAGTTTTCGAACATCCACTTTGTAAATTTCAGGGACAGTAATTCTTATAATATTTAAAAATAAAGATCATGAAATAATTATTATTTTTTGATTTTTCATTCAAATCAAATTTTAACTCTTATTTTTAATTTAAAAAATAAAAATCAAAAATAAAAATTATTGAGCAATTTTTATTTAAAAATTGAAAATAAGAGTTATTCTGCAATTTTTATAATAAAAATTATTCATCACAGCCTCTATAATTTGCGTTGTGGTTTCCTGCGCAGTTACTGCACTTTTTTGAGCGAGGGTCGTCTTTCTTTGCTGGACATGCCATGCCAGTCTACATGGGTGAACCTGCAATTTTATTCGCATTTTGAGCGCATTTGGATTTGAATTTGGAAAGGTGCAGAGTCTGTTGAGATGCGACTTGGATGTTTACTCTCACCAAGCCGTTGTTGGTATTAGTGAGAGTAGTCCCACCAAGCAGTGGCCCTATGGCCCTATTGGCAAACTAGATAAATGTTGTGAGGTATAAAATAAAAAAATCTATGGATTCGGGGTCGCTGGTATTGGCCCATCTGTTGCTCTGCCAAGTAGTATGGCGCCCGCGGCTGGTCGCATGCGGTGGAACGGCCTCCCAAAACGCTCCGCTACCTCCCCTCATTGGGAGAGTAGCCAGAAGCGTTGCCTAAACCTTTGCTGGTTCCCGTGCTTCTTTAATCGGAGTCAACGGCTCACTCAGCAAAGGTGCACGAATTTCACTACTATTTGCATTTTGAGCGCATTTGGATCTGTATCTGAAAGGGAGAAGGGTCTGTTTAGTTGCGACTTGAATGTTTACTCTCACCAAGGAGTGCAAGCAGAATCCCTATGGCCCTATTGGCAAACTAGCTTAATGTTGTGAGGTGGGGATTTGCCTCCACACACTCCCCCCTTCCTCCGGTAAAATAAAAAAAATCGATGGTTTCGGGTCCGCTGGTATTGGCCCAGCTGTTGCTCTGCCAAGTAGTATGGCGCCCGCGGCTGGTCATATGCGGTGGAACGGCCTCCCAAAACGCTCCGCTACCTCCCCTCATTGAGAGAGAGTCCAGATGCGTTGCCTAAACCTTTGCTGGTTCCCGTGCTCTTTTAATCGGAGTCAACGGCTCCATCAGCCATCCCTAAGCGCAGCTCTGCTCATTTTTCCTACAACCACCGCGTCAAAGTACTCACTTGGTTGTGCCCACAGCTGCCAAGCTGCATCGACATGTGTACTTTTAAATTCAATCCGTGTTATTTTTTTTTCCTTTTTTTTTTCTTGTTTTTTTTTTACCTAAAAAAAATTCCTGCTGTTGGCCTTAGGTCAGGACGAAGACTTTTATTTCCCCGCCCCGACTCCAACGCACTCTATACATATCGTCCCTAACAGTTACGAGTTGCCCGCCAACGTTTTGCGGAGGACCGCGCAGTAGCCAGCGCCGGATTGCCCTCAGCACCTTTGCAGGCCATGCGGACTCGTCCTCAACGAGCTGCCACCTCTGCCTATTTCCGTCTCCCTGCGCCAACGACCGCCTCAACCGGTCAAGCCGGTTTTGGGCTACGTTTTGTTGACGCAGGTTGAGTTGCGCCTCGGAAAGCTCCGACAGCGTAAAGCCTCCGCAACCCGACACTTTCGGAAAACTAAACGTTACCAGCATAATAAAGTGCCGGGTGCGCCACCGGTTCACCATCCATTTCTCCTCCCGGCTAAGCAAAACTAAGCGAGGCTTCCCGCCATCGCTTTCGGTCCCAGTTCCGACGACCATTATCCGCAAAGAAGCGCATATGGATTTTATTTATTTTTTTTTTTTTTTACTTTATTTATTGAATCTTCTTGAATAGAGACTAACAATAAGTGATTAGTGGTTAGTGCGTGTTAGGGCGCCACTTGGTCTAGACGGTAGTACGAATGAGTTAGTCGCCGGGTTTGGTTGGAACACATTTTGTAGGTGGGCGGCGAAAGTGCTCGACCTGTCTTCATCATTACGTGCCCACTGTCCTGAAGAGTTTCTTATTGGCATGACTGTCTCGGTCGGAGTGCGGAGGCTTAAGTGTGCCCTATAGGTATTCTTCATTAGAAACATATTCCTTCAAACCAATGCAGTAAGATTTTTCTTTAATTATAATCACATATATCAACGTAGCTTCGACAGAGCAGTGCAGCGGTTAGCACCCCATCACTAGGGACAAGGCAGCGTACAACAGGGAATCACAAACTTTACATCTAGAGCTCAGACATTTATTTTCTAGCTTCTTTATTAAAAAAAAATCAATACTAGCACAATACAAATAAAACCCAAAAACAAAAATAAATTGAAACTAAAACTAATAGCTGTGCCCCAACTAGCAACCAATATCGACGTGAGGAAGGCCTTCGCCACGGATGACCAGAAAAAAATTCAAATGTAAACAAAAAGAACAAAGCCCTGTACCCACACTATGAAAAACCAGTACCAAAAACTCAAAACTTATTGAACCCAATATTGTGGTCTGGAAAAATTAAAAATTTGTAAATCAATACCTTTACTGATCAATTTTCTAGTTATTTTATATTGTATAAAAAAGAAAAAAAAAAGGGAAATACTATGAATTCGTGTCAAAATGCGCAAAAGCTTTGCAACACCCAACAGGGAAAAAACCTATAAAATTAATACCAAGCATATAACCATGCTAAACGGTTAAATGAATATTAAGTATTATTTCTGTAATTTTTATCGTATGACTTGGTAAATGACTTCAAGCATATTTGTTAAATTTTGTATCGCAAGACTTATAAATTTTCACACTCATCTTTTATATTTTGTTTGTATCTTATGAAACGGCAAACACAATGTCAAGCCATTTACATTCATATTTGTATCTAAGACAAAAGACCTATTAGACCTATTTGTTAAGATCCACCCAATGAAGCGATATACTAGTTTATAATTTTATGAATAAATTTGTTAACTCATTATGAAATAGAAATGGAGTAAAGATTTCTTAAGGTAGAGGATAGGGTAACACAAATTTGGGAGTCTTGATAAGATCTGCGCGACAGGACTCATAGGTAGGGTGGGTAGAGACGCAACATGTTGCCCAACAATCAGGCAACTAAAATATGTAAATGATCTGCTCCAAGTGTGTCTGTCTACGTGTATTTTATATTTTGTCTTTCCATCCTTAATGACAGGGGTATCCAAAAATAAAATTTGTTTTATATGTGACCTTCTAGTCATTATCCAAGAACCCCCCCACAGGCTGTTTTTGCTAGTCGTTTCTGAGCCCGAAGGGATGGTGTATTAGAAAGATGTTGGTTATTGTGCGGCTTTAGTAAACACCCAATAGTAAATACCCCACAACCACGCAGTTACGTTATAAGATACTGGTTCTCCTTACCAGAGATTCATTAACCAAAAGTGTTTGCCAAATGTCTGGATGTGATTAAGACAAAAGGTCTTGGCAGTGCAGACCTAAAACTTTTGGTAGCATACCTAACTGGCCACCACACTATTGGAATCCATTTACAGAACATTGGCCTATCGGACTCTTCAAAGTGCAGGCAGGCTCTGTCTAGAAGACAATGAAACCACCAGACATATTCTCTGTGACTGCCCAGCGCTGGTATGGGACAGAGCCTGTCACATGGGAAAGGAACGGATTAGTTCCTTCCATCTTAGGTCAATACCTACCAAAGACCTACTGCTATTCATGCAGAAAGCGGAAAGTCTTTTGATTTATTTTAAGTGAATGGCACAAAAGACCTTTTGGTCGCAGTGCACCACCTCTATGTGGATTACCTTAATAACCTAACCATGCTACTGCAAATAATAATTCTATCGGAAGAAATAGTGACAGTGTTGTTACTGAAAATGATTCCATTGACGATACTATTAAAATAGTCGAGTGTTTAGTGGATCGCCGTGAACACCGTGGTATGGTAGAGTTTTTAGTAAGCTGGGTGGGGTATGAGCACACTGAGAACACTTGGGAGCCCATCGTCCACCTCAACAAATGTCCACTACTAATAGACAAATACCATGCTACTGCAAATAATAATTCTATCGGAAGAAATAGTGACAGTGTTGTAAACGATTCCATGAAAACGATTCCATGAAAAAGAACACTTGGGAGCCCATCAACCACCTCATCAAATGTCCACTACTAATAGACTGAAATTGATTCCATTGAAGATACTATTTAAATAGTCGAGTGTTTAGTGGATCGCCGTGAACACCATGGTGTGGTAGAGTTTTTAGTAAACTGGGTGGGCTATGAGCACACTGAGAACACTTGGGAGCCCATCAACCACCTCATCAAATGCCCACTGTTCATAGACAAATACCATGCTACTGCAAATAATAATTCTATCCTTAGGCAGATCACGTAATAGGGAAATAGTTTAATTAATAGTTTCGTTAACTATTGTATTGAAATGGGAAAAATGTATTATTAGCGCAGTTTTATTTTTATAAGAAAATATCATTTAAACTATTATTATTATTAGCGGCCGGGATTTGGAATGTGTTAGTGCATACGTGTGAGTATAGAGTAGGGATTAGGAATAGTTTCGGGTACTGCATTTGTTTTAATTCTGTTTACCAAGAAAAATCAGCTTTTAAAATTCAAAATTCTTGCGTACAAAATAAAAAGCAAAGTTACACCTCAGCAGCAGTCCATCTTATATTAGTAATCTTTTTTGACTGGATAATTATTCTCATCAACATTCAGCTTTATTATAATAGAATCGCAATTTCATGGAACGGCAAAACTACAATGAACGGTTCTGAGATGAGGCCGTGCTCTACCTTACAATTCCAAAATGAGACTAGCTGACCGATTTTGATAAGCTTGAGGCCGAGCTTTGTTTCTCACAACCGACAGCAGCTGCGCAGCCGCCGCTCGTGACGTCGTCGACCTCGCGCTTCGTTCAAGACGTGAGAGATTCTCTTGAGTGTCGATGCGTTGGAGAGCTTTGTAAGCTCTTGCTTTAGTGCAAGAAGCACCCAGTGGCCAATTTGCACATTGACAGAGCCAAGCGTTAACTTGTGTAGATATTTGTTTTTGGGTAACGGTTTTTGTTCCTACTTTACTGTTGTTTTGTTGCTATTTTCCTTGCGAGCGTTGCCCCCTGGTTTGTAGTTGTTGTTCTTTATATGCAGCTATTTTTCGGCACTCAAACAACAACAAAAAATAAGCAACAATGCACAGAGCAGAAAAATAGCAACAAAACAGCAGTAAGTCCAAGCAGTTCGGCACTCGAATTTCGGAGTTGTTTGCCATTGACAACAGAAGCAAAACAACGCGTATGGTTCCGAAAATAACAGGTGCGCATATAAACCCAAGGTTTTATCAAAAAATGTCGGTTAGGCTTGCTACCCAAATTTTTTCAAAATCGGTATCCGACGCCATATCAGTTTGCTACGAAAACCAGCTATTCTCGTGGGAGAATATGAAAAAAGCACGAGCAACTGCCGATTTTGTTAGAAAAGTTAACGATACATTCGACATTTTAAACTGCAGAAAAGTAACAAAGGTCAGAAAAAGCCATACGCAGCAGGCAACGAGGTCAAAGCCAAAATGATTGAGAGCATAAAATATTTCGAAAGTTTAACACTACAATTCAACTATTGCCACAAAGGTCTGATCGCCACCATGAAGAACATGCTAGATCTTTGTGATGACATAATAGAGGAAGGAACGGCCAAGTTTATACATTTATTACGCTTCAACCAAGACAGCTTAGAGAATTTTTTTGGGGCTCTTCGTTCGAAACTCGGGAACAACACAAATCCTTCAGCTCGCGAAATCCAATATCTCACTGCACGTCTTCTATCGATGAAGATCGTCACAAATAAACATTTGCAGGGAGCAAATTGTGAAAATGATGACGATTTGCAGCTGAATTGGATTTGTGATAGTTCGAACGACACAATCAGCTTTGACCACGATTACTTGGAACATGAAACCGAAAGAGAAATCCAAGATGGAGAAATATTGAATAACCCCGAAAATGTCGGAGAAATGGCATCAAGGAGATACTTCGACGGTTATTTGATATTTAAGAAGAAGTTCAATTGCACGGAAAGACCCATCAGAGGATCTGATAGCAACAAAAAATTTTTCCGAATCTATGCTCCTCCTTAAGAATGCTTCGGATATGTTTTACTCTATTTGCAACTTGCATTTTAATATCTTTGCTCAACAATTTGAGCAAAACGCACACAAAAAAGATATTTGCAAGAATATGGTCAACATCTGCATAGCGAAAACCAACAAATTGTATCCGGAATGATTTGCAGTTAGCCACCAGTGCTGCAACCATAGAAAAAGCATTCTTAACAAATTATTGATGATATTAATCAGGAAAAAGGCCCGGTGGATGTTGCAAGATTTGCAAAGATGTAACCGAGAATCGCAACAGGCTGCCAAAAAATTAAAAATAATGAAAGCTTAGAATTGGTAAGAAATCTAAAAATGTTATACTAATCAAATATATCAAATTCTAATAATCGAAATTTTGTATCTTTTTCAGGTACATGTAGTACATATAACAACATCGAATACAGTTTGAGCAATATGTCCGATGTTTAATAATGATAGAGTAACTTAAGATAATTAAACCTATAACTAATAATATATAAATTATTTAGTCGTCCGTTTGTCCGATCTTTTTAATTTCGAACCGTCCTAGAGAGTAGTTGGAGGCTGCAACTGGCCAATAAATAAATATCCAAAGCCTTCGCGCAGCGGCGCCTACAAGAATTTTCAAAAAAGAATAAATAAAATAAAAGTTTGACTTGCATCGCTGTGCACTAGAGGGGCTCTCCGTTCAACACCCACAGCGGTGCTAAACATCATTTTAGATTTACTTCCGATTGACCTCTACGCGGAGTACTCAGCGTTCGTACAGCTGGGCGCCTAAAAGCGGCGGGTCTTTTTAAGAACATTCGCTTCGGACATAGTTCAATAGGACGGGGGTTCTCTGACGAAATTGACTATGTCATACCGCGCCTACAATTTGGAAAAAGGGTAAAGGTGACGTTGGAAGAAGACGGCTGGCGTAAAGGCCTTATACCCAGTCACAATACCTATAACCTATTTACTGACGGCTCAAAGATGGAAAAGGGCGTTGGTGCTGGAGTATACTGCTCCGAGCTTAATGTAAGTCAAAGTTACAGGCTTCCGGACCATTGCAGCATCTTCCAGGCTGAAGTATTCGCCGCAATGAAGGCGGCTGAGCTGCCATGCACCAACACTTCAACTGGAACAAAGATTAACCTCTTTATAGACAGTCAAGCCGCTATCAAGGCTATTGTATCGCACTGTACATCCTCCTTCCACGTCCTTGAATGCCAGGCAGTCATCCAGAGATTAGCTGCGGCTCGTAAACTGCATATCTACTGGGTGCCTGGACATAAAGGCATAATGGGGAATGAAAAGGTGGATGCAATTGCCAAAAGCGGTGACCGATCAAACATCTTAACGCTATGCTGGAGTGCAACATGAAGCGCAGAGCTGAAGCTAGATGGAAAAATCTAGACAGCTGTTACACAGCGAAAATCATGCTGGCTCAGTACGGCAGAAATCAAAGTAACTTTATAATGAAACTCTCACGCACTGAATGCAGAACCATCACGGGTGTGCTAACAGGACACTGCCTCTTAGCGAAGCATGCGCATAGGATGGGGCTAACGGCAATCGAATCATGCAGGATCTGCAGGGATCCGGAAGTCCCTGAGACCCTAGCACACGTACTCTATGACTGCCCAGCCATCTCTAGACAACGTTTGACCACCCTAGGAGAACCAGCGTTTGTCGGTCTAGAAGAGGTGGCCAGGCTGCAAGTTGGGCGGCTACTTAATTTCGCTAAAAAAGTAAAATTTTTAACCGACCATCACTTTGCGTAATAACCTCAAATCTGGCACAGCTAAGGACCAAAAGGTCTATGCTAGGCTGCACTCTGTTGTGGCCGGCCAGTGTAACTTAACCTTACCATATGTTTGCAAAACATATGATGCAAAATTTCTGCAATAAGAACTAAAAGTTCAATGGCCTCAAAACCAAAAGTGACTACCAACAAAAAAATAGCATCAGAGGGAGAAAACGAAGCTGACGCTAGCTAAGTAGCACAATTGATGAGCAAATCAGTCTGCCGCCGGAGAGAGACATGCGTACCTCGAGGCGTTGAGCCCAAGAAAAAATTATAATTCAATAATATAAAACAGTGCTTAAAAAATGCCATATACATATACCTACATATACATAGGGTAAAAAATCCGTCCCCTGAAAATATTATTAAAATTCGAAGTAATAACGGCGTGGGTGTGTGTGGCAAAAATTTAAAACCGATTAAAATTCAGAAAAAAAAAAATCACATATATTAAGAAAATATATGTAATAATTATAATAATAATAATAATTTTAGGTATAATAATAAGAAATATTTTTTTTGTTTAAAAGAATGGAAAGTAACTAAATCAAGTTGACTAAATATGCAATACAAAACAAACGAAAAGTTTAACATAATAATTAGTCAAAGACCAGTCAGCCTGTCACTTTGACAGATGCAAAATGCTAGATGTGCTCTATTTGAACAAGTTTTTCACAATCCCATGCGTTCCTCTCAGATGTGCTCAGTGTAAAAAGCCTAATAGAAACCACTTAAAAATCGATTTAATATATTCATGCATGCTGTTTTTTGCAAAATCGATATACTATCACAGCAGTGCTGGAAAATACTGTCAAATCAACTCACATGTATGAAGCTCTTCAAGTCGGCTTCATTATTTGTGAAATTGTCGTACGTGCTCATTGCTTAGAATTTCTTATTTGTGTGTAAAACTTCGAAACTTGTTAATTATAGTACACTAGTCGGCATATTTATTTTGACATAACGATGCCTCAGTTTCTTTAACTATCCTTTCCCTTTTCAAGAGAAAACCAAACTTAATTTTTATTTATTATTGTTAAGTAAAGTGTATTAAATTATAAATATAACAATTTTTAATTTTTAATCTTGATTTAGACTTTTTTTTTTAATTAAACTAAAAATAGAGAAATTCAATAGAAGGCATAAGTATTTTGACAAAATGTTGTTAATCAACTTAAAATATGATTATGTTTTAAAAATTCAATTATAACTTAAAATTAATAAAAAATATATTCGCCTTTGGTATCTAGCAGCTTTTGGAGGCGGTTTTAGAACGGAGTCCACCAAGATTTGGAGATATTTCAATGGAATACTTTTCCACTTCTTTGTGACCTCAGTGATTGTTTCGTCTCTTGTCCTTGTTATATCGGCGGTTCTCTTTCGCTTTATTAGCGACCACACATTTTCAATAATGTTTAAATCTGGACTTTGGGGCGGCCAATCCAGGGTTTTCACACCAACTTCTCTTAAGAATGTGGTAATCATTCTTGCCTTGTGGCAAGAAGCGTTGTCCTGCTGGAGAATAAATTCTTCCCCCAACAGTCTGTCGCCGGAGGGACAAGCAAAAAAAAACTTGGGCACCAAGTCTCCCACTCCATTATAAGAAACGGCTACCCAGAACATAACGCTCCCACCTACATGGCTCACTTTTTGACACACAGGTGCATTTTTTTTACGATAATTTTTGTTTAATCGTACAAAAACTTATTTTTTTTCGAGGAGTGGAACTCAAAAGAACTCTCATCCGTGCACAGAACATTGCGCCAAAATGAAACAGGCTTGATGATGTACCTTTTCGCGAACTCCTAACGCTTAAGTTTGTTCTAAGGTGTGATGAAAGGTATTGGTTTGGCTATATAACTTTTAATATCTGATGTCAAAATAATTATGCCGCTGCTAAATTCGTTGTCTGCTTGTATTCTTATCAGCAGAAAGAAATGAGAAAAGATATTAGACAAAATATTTTGCATATTTACAGTTATTAATATGCACTTTACTTTAATCATCATTTTCGCTTCTTTGAATATAACTGTTTTTAGAATAAGAGACTAAATGTCAAAAGGAACTTATGTCAAAATAAATATGCCGACTAGGATGTCTTCCTCGCCACTCATCTCGTCGATGAGAGTCTCTGTCTCTTCTGGCTTTGATTCGGGTGCGGTTTGCTTGCCGCCCGAGGTGTCGTTTCGGTACACCCGAATCACAGCCTTTTTATAGCCGTATCGCACCATGCCATCGGCTTTCTCTAAGGCTTCTGCTGAGTCTTTGTTTATAGTCAGTAGAACCTGTCTAGTTGGGCCTGTCGTGCCCTCTACTTTGGCAATCCGCCAGTCATCCGTTTTCAGGTGTGGGTTACACACCTGAAACAGCTTGAGGATCTTGTCTGGATCCTCTGGCTTGGCTGAGACCCACACTCTGGCTCTCGGTCTAATGGGGACCTCCGACCAGTCCACCGCCACTAGCTGTGCTCCTGGATAAACTTCTCCAAGGGCTGCTATTGCCTTCTTGTAGGCCTCTGCCGAGCGGATATCCTCGCACGCAATTGTCTTTATAGTGCCTTGATGCCATCCGGCGTCATTGCAGAGTGGAGGGGGTCCTCCGCTTCTCTCCAATTCATCTAAGAACCGATCCTGCAGCTCATTTTCCACCCCTTTCCACAAGTTTCGAGGCACAAAACCCTCCTTGTTGCCCTTGTCTAGGACACCAAGGAGGATCTTATTCCTCGCAACCTCGGCAAAGGAGCGGTTGAGGTGCTGCGGTCGGGTTCTTTTTGGCGGAGGCGCAGCTTCTTCTGCGGACCTCTGCCTTTGACTTGGGCCTTAGGTTTCCCTGGGGCTGCTGGCTGGAAGCCCGGCAGGATACCTTTGGCCCAATCTACTAGTTTCTTACCCTCCGGAGTGACCTCCGCATTGGTAAGATTTTTTTGGAGAATTTCTCCTGCCCCTCGCCTGTCATGGTAAGACGGTTTTGTTGGTGGTGGCATCTTAGGAGTAGCCGGTTCTGAAGAGTTGGCAGCCAGCCCTACCTTGGACGAAGAAGCGAAACTGGCTTGTTCCATGTTTTCGTCCGAGGGTGGGTTGGACTGCCTTCCCTCAGAATCTAGGGTAGACGGTGGGTTTGCCGTCTTGCCCTTGCCGGCACAATCCGGGATGGGAAGGACACCTTCTGGTTCCTTCCTCACCGCGCTTTTTGCTACTTTTATTGGGTTGTTATACCCTATCGTATTTTGGCGAGTTACGGTCTCAGGTTTTTGGTTTTTGTTTTTATTATTGTTATTTTTATTGTTGTTCATAGTTTGGTCCCACGAGTAGTCGGGAAGGGGTGAGTCACCCGCGGCATAGCCCGG